>MU271530.1:11202-49620 GCA_021432655.1 Atractiella rhizophila
CCTTCTTCAAGCATGCGTTATGTTAGGTGCAACGCACGACATCATAAATTGGGGCAAGAGACTGTCATCCATCCTGCAGATCAAGAGTACATCATCGGCGCGTACCCTCGTCACGGGTTCACAGAAGAGCTTCACGCGTTGATTCACAAAGAATGGACGCATAAACCAGGTTGTCTCTTTGAGAAACAGACGGAGCCGTTCGTGGCTATTTTACAGCTAACCTTGAAGCGGCGAAGGAAACGGACGGACCACGCCAGAGTGAACAGGAGAAGGAGCAGTATCTCAAGAGGCGGATGAGAGTTGATTTGGATAACATGACGCTTGATGGTTCTCCTTTCTGAACATGTTTCGACGTGTGGGCTAAATCATTTGATACTCTTGCTAGCTGGTGCACTAATAGCACTTTCTCCATATCTATCTATCATCTGTTCATCTGTTCCATCAAAAAAGCGAACGTGGATGCGACACGAGAAATTTGCCACTTGCGATTAACCAATAACAATAAATACGAAGCTCTTGGCTCAGACACGTAGATTCTGCATTACCTCACCATGGCTCCCTCCAAAGGACGAAACAACGAAAGAACTTATCAGGAGATCCTACATGTTCGCCACTCCCCTAGTGTTTGGTCTTGGTCGCTGGTCCTAGTTGGAGGACCAGGACCGATACAGCGGCAGGTATACACGCTACAGCCGTTCGTCAGTGTCTGTGGAATGGTACTGTGCATCAAACAACATCATCAACCGTTGATCAACCGCAGAATGGCAGAGCAAAATGGATTGGAAGGGGTGACAACAAAAAACTGGATCCTGCGTTCTAGTGGACGCATCTACTAACAGTTGTAAAGGTATTGAGTACGCCTTTTTCCCATCACCTTTTCCGTCCCTCACGCCCCATCCCAAGGCGTGGGTCGCTCATTACCTCCGCGATGATGCTCTCCCTTGAAGACCTTCCGATCCTTTCGACACCTCGATCTGGGCTGTCGCTGTCGTGGTGCTCTACGGCTTTTGCCGCTTGCTACCCGCTCGAAACCAACCTTTTCCCCTCATTCTCACCTCACCTGCTACAAGATCAAAGAGGGAGACACCACCGTACTTTCGCTTTCGCCTTACCGAAGGACAAAGTGTCGATCGCAAAACCGTTGACATAAACCTCATCAACCCCCGCGTTGGTTCTCCCTTCACTCTCGGCGCTGCTCCTGTGTTCATTCTTCCTTAACTCTCACTCGGCGTCTCTGCTTCCCAACCCCTCTTCTCTTACTGGTTAGCTCACGAGTCATGCTTCCTCGCTCGCCTAGACGAAGAGGACTTTTTTGTCTCGCTGTCGAAGCTTACGGTCCCGTTATCCCTCAACTCAAGCTGACATCGAGGGCGTCTCGGGCCGCAGTTTTCACATCGGTGGTGCAGTGGGCTCTGGATCCACAAAGTGAATATCGATTTTATCATGATGGCTGGTCGTTGGAAGTCCATCTCACGGGAACTCTATATTCGCATAAAGGCACCAGTTACTATGAGCTGGTCGAATTGCTCCCCTTCCAACGTATTCTAGGGACATCCGCGAGGAGAATTTAGCGCAGTCGAAATGGGGCAAGCCGATCGCAAAGGCCGCTCCTCGTCGTGGCTGGTTGTTGGTCTACAGCAGGCGGAAGTAGCTTCCTCCCCTCTTGGAACGGCGTTCGTCGCAGCCTGCGGGTGTCTCTCTGCCTGACAACAACGTCGTTCAGGGACTTTCCAACTTCTTCGAGCTTAGGACCGTCTAATCCCTGGTAATACTCGGGCCTCCCTCGCACACGGAAGCCGGAAGAGAGTAACCCTCAAAGCAGCGTGCTTTCGTTCTTATTGTTCGGAGATTTGCCTCGTCCCGCCGTGTTTGGAAAGTTCATTTCACCATTTCAGCGAGCGAGCAAAATCGCCGCATCGAAGCTAGAGCAGCGCGTTTGGATAGCATTCTTGTGAGGGAATGTACACAGGAGACAGATAAATGCAGAAATGCAGATAATCGACAGTGTGCTGTATGTTCCGACCCGAATTGCCGACATTGCGAAGATGACTTCGCGAGGGATTTAGCAGCTACTTCTATGACCACATCCTCTTTTCTCGCCTTTTCGTCTTCGGTTTCAAGGGTGTTGCAGGTGGCCATGTCCACGATAGAGCAACAAATCCAACGAGGGGCTATCGGGGGGTCATTTGGCCCTTTTCCCGCTCAATCGTCATTTCGAGGCGATTCCTCTGCAGTTGGCGACGAATCTTTCGACTCCTCCAACCCAACTCGTCGCCTTCTCCCCCGCAAATCGTCTCATGGCCGCGAGTTGCGATACTCCACCACTGGCGCTGAACTCTACCCCGAAGAGTATGAGAAGGAAGAGAACGCTCGCCTGTCCGCTTACCTCCCTCCAGGCGCGGTTGGAGGTATGGCCCCGGGAACCGAATTCGAGGACGCTCGCATCGCAAGACAACAGTCGGGTCTCTCTTACATGTCGTCTTATTCCAACGCACCTCCTTCCCCCGCATTCCCTGGTCGTTCGGGTGCGTCGTCCAGTTACGCGGAGACGATGAGCAGCTTGTTGTGGACGGACGCAAATAAGGAGGGCGACGATTGGCTTCATGACCCAGGAGAGGCTTATGGGAGCAAAGGAGCTTGGGGAGCGGGAAGTTCGAAAAACCGCAGACGTCCTGGATTCCAGCTCTTTTCCAGCAGAGGTTTCTTGAATTCGGCTGCTTTGCTCATCCTTGTCGCGGGTTTACTCGCTCTCTTCGTCGCCTGGCCTATCATTGATTTTTATCATAACCACAATCTCCTGAACAACGCAGGAGGCTTCTTCGGTCCAGGAGGGACGAACGCAAGTGGACAAGTCAGTATCATCTCTCCTCTCTCTCTGCCCAATGGCTCCTTTGCATTGACGTGTTCCATGGGTGCAGGTTGGCGAAGTAGCAGGCTGGAACGGCCTTGTGGACAAAGACACCAAGGACCCAGTGAAGAAGTGGATGTCCCCAGTACAGGGTGATACGCTCGACATTGTATTCTCAGACGAGTTCAATGTCGATGGTCGCACGTTCTATCCGGGAGATGATCCATTTTGGGAAGCAGTAGATTTGCATTATTGGGCCACTGCGTGCGTTGACTGACTCCACGCCTGCTGTCGTAAACCTGAAAAACTGACTCTGCTGCTCTGCTGCTCAGCGATCTGGAATGGTATCACGTACGTTGTTCCCAAACGGTTAGATTGTAGGTTGATGAGAACTCGAATGATAGCCCGATGCGATTAGGACTCGCAATGGTAACCTCGAGATTACGATGACAGAGGAACCCCAGAGCGGACTGAATTGGAAGTCAGGGATGCTTCAAAGCTGGAATAAGTTCTGTAAGTCTTCCGTTCCATTGTGTGTGCTGTAAGCTGACAGTGATTTCCGAAGGTTTCACGGGTGGTTACATCGAAGTCAACGTCTCGCTCCCTGGAAATCCTAATTGGTGCGCCGTTCGCTTTCAGAAAGGATGCGCTAAAGAGTCTTGATGAAGGTTCGGTCTATGGCCCGGAGCGTGGACTATCGGCAACCTCGCTCGACCTGGTTCGTCTCCCTTCTTACATTTACTTCCTCTTCCCCATCTTCTGAGCGTCTCTCATAATGATGTAAGGCTACGGAGCAACGAACGATGGTGTCTGGCCTTACTCCTACGATGTGTGCGATGTCGGTACCTATCCCAACCAAACTCGAAAAGACAACACTCCATCAGCTGCTTTGACCTCTGGTAGCGTCAAGTACTACGGTGGAGAGCTCGCCTATTCTCCAGGACAGAGGTTGTCAGCCTGCACCTGTCCAGGAGCAGATCATCCAGGTCCAATGCGGAATGGAAAGTTTGTAGGACGAGCTGGTCCCGAAATCGATATCCTCGAGTCTCAGTCTTTTTTCGATAGTAAACCAGGTGCCTCGGTTTCACAGTCTATCCAGGTGGCTCCCTTCGACGCCGCCTATGAGTTCAGGAACGATTCGACCGCAGCGACAATCTATAACCCTGAGACATCGGTTTTTAATTCCTTTAAAGGATCAGTTTATCAGGAATCTGTTTCGGTGATATCGAGCACAGACACCCAGGCTTACAATGGGAATTCCTATAAGACTTACGGTTGGTTACTGTTTTCGCGGTAGTGAGAAATTAAAGGAAGTGTAGGATTTGATTACAAACCCGGAAAGGACGGTTGGATTACTTGTGAGTGCCTCTTTTATAGTGTTCCCTTTCTGACTTACTTCCTCTGCGATGCAAAGGGTACTACGATGGCCAGCCCACTTGGACCATGCAGGCAGCAGCCATTGGACCGAATACATTGACCGAAATCTCCCAGCGCTTGGTGTCTGAAGAACCCATGTCGATCGTTCTCAATTTTGCGTTCTCAACTAAGTTCCAAGGAGACCCTTCATATGGTAAAATTGTATTCCCTCAGACTTTCTACATCGATTACGTCCGCATCTATCAGAGGGGAAGTGTGAATGTAGGATGCGAGTACGCAGTTCTTTTGAAATAAGACGGTGGAAGAAGTGCTGATGATGCCTGGTTTGTGCGCAGCCCGAAAGATCATCCAACTGCTCAATACGTACGTCTTCTGCTGTTTAAGAAGGGACATCGGCTTATAGGGATATACAGATACAAGACCACCCGAACGCTTATATGAAGTATGTTCCTTCCTCATCCACATAGTGAGGCAACAATTAACTTTTCTCATTTAGCCCGCTCACCACAACCTGGGCACAAGCTGGTTATCAGTGGCCAGTGAATGGAGATTACGGTTGGTCCTTCCTGTCTGTATCTAAGCATGCAAACTGAATCAGAGAATAGACACCTGTTAGACAGCTGCTAGAAGCTGAGCCGAGTGGGGGCTGCTTAAATCCTGATGGATGGAATGAACTGGCTGCTTTTTCGCTCCACTTTTCTTTATGTCTTTCTTACGACTTGCAGAGATTATTCGCTTTTAAGTAACCTTGCCTCTCGCATGCGGTCCTGTCTTATTCCCTCTCTTATGTAATCGTTCTTTGTTTCAAAGATTTCACTTGTGTGCCACAAAATGAGCAAGATATGTCCCATTTTTCAAATCTAGGAGTACAGGACGCAAAACATGTGGCCTCGAGCATGAACTCATAGGCAGACTGAATCGAAATACGAAGATTACTGCGACTGCTTGAAAAAGGCTCGCGCTCTTGAGCGATCCCGCGATTTTGAGTCAATGGAGTTATATCCGCATGCTGACGGCAACGGCAACAATCACTTGTAACCTGGAAGTCGACGCTGGCTGGCATCAGCATAGGAAAAGACTACGTCGGGTCGGGAGGAGTAAGTGTCTGTGTGCTCCAACAAAGACTAGGTCATGGTCGAACCACAACGCTCTCCACCTCCTAGTTTTCTGCGACCTGAAGCCATTCACCACAATGGATGCGATCCGTGAAGCACAACCTGAGAGTAGTCAGAATAGCCTTAAAGCGAACCTACTCGGTCGCTTCTCCCTTGAATACCTTATCCGCCAGGTCATCAGCTGCTCGTCGACTCATTCCAGAGAGTCGATGCTTCGTGTAGAGCTTAGATAAATCCTTGAACCCTCTGAGAAGTGAGTCGCGAAGTATGACTTCTGAATGAAGGATTTTGAATTGATTTCCAATCTTGACTTGATTATAGTCTGTAATAAATTGTCCAAGCGAGTGATGATTGTCACCGCGAGTAGCTGAACATCTCATCAGAACGTTGCACATATGGCCTGAAAGCCAACCCACCGTCGTTCTGCCAACTCACATTAGCCAGGAGACCATCCAATCCAATTCAAAAACCCCAAAAGAAAAAGTCCAGATCATCTCCTAGGATTCCTGCAAGAAAATCCTAACTTCTTAGATGATCTTGCTGAGACCAACGTAAATACTGCGTCAGATTCCTCCTCATCCTTCGCAATATTTAACACACTGTTTTCAAGAATGAATCGAAGCCGAATCCGCTCTGTTCCAGCAACATCAGTTATCAATGTTGATACCGACTGCAAAGGAAAGCTGGTGACTACTACGGTATAATTGCTATCGCCTCTATAGGATATGTTCTCAAGCTTTCTGCCTAATGCCTGATACTCACCGGCGTTCAACAATCAATTAACTCGATGGCCTTTCTGACCGCTCGCTCTTGCTTTGGATGCTGACAAGACCATGCCCGTTGGATTCCGCAGGAACTTCCGTGGGTTGCTGTACAGAATACTTCATGAACATCCTGGCGCTTTTGCACTGCAGGTTTCAAGGTAAACAATCGATACTTTGTTCCTCTAGTGTGCTGCAAGTCGCGGTAATGTTCTGCCAACATCAAGCATCAAGCAATTGTCGCCACCATGTTCCGTCTCTTAGCAAGGCTTGGGAACTTCAAAAGCAGACTCGAGTATCCCTTCCCCATCTGATTAGAACCCTTCTGACTCTCGTAAACATCAAATGAAGTCGCTACCAACTCCAGTACAAGCATTCTTTGTTGGACTCAACTTGCCTCCACCCTCAGCTCCTATTCCGAGCCCTGAAATCTTCTTCTCGATTCCCTCTACCCCTCTTACCACCAAGGCGATCACTCTAATCGAGCACCTTCTACCGACCTGGGCAGTGAATCATTGTTATCGCACGTTCTGTTACGCCATCGCCATCGCATCGAAAGGAGGTTGGGACAAACCTCCATTGGCGGAGCAGCTGGGATGGGATAGAGAGGCAATTTTCCTTGCCTGCGTAATGCATGACATAGGCTGGGATCAGAATGCCCATATACAGGAAGATGGGGTTGGTTCTAAGCTTAGCTTCGAAATATTCGGAGGAATTAAAGCTCGCGAGGCTCTGCTCAAGTGGGGAGCTGGTCGTGAAATGGCTGACGAGGTCTGCGAGGCTATTATCAGACACACGGTGGGGCTTTGTCACATCTTGATCACCAGTGCGTATCACTGATATTACGATCATAGGACATGGCTGAAGGTCTTGGAACAAGTAGGGAACACTAAGAACCTTTGACATTCATGCTAATTCCCATTGTGATACAGTTCGATTGCTACTCGCTTGCGTACAACTTGGCGCTTCTCATGACATCCTTGGTTGGGCGTTAACGGCACCAATCATTATCCATCCTCTCGACCAAGAATATATCGTGAAAGTATATCCACGCCTCGGATTCACGGAAGAGCTTCACAGGATTATCCACACGGAATGGACAAATAAGCCTGGATGCCTTTTTGAAAAAGCGAAGCCAGTCTTCAACAAACTCTTCGAGGAAAAGGAGAGACTGAAAGCGGCGGATGGGGAAAGGGAAAATGTGGGGAAGGAAGAAGAATGGAAGAAGAGAAGGGCAAGAGTTGATTTGGATGCAATCACTTTGGACGGCGTCGGCTTCTAAGCTATGTGCCACTGAACACGAACTGTTATCTTTTGATCAGGATTGAAATGTGCACACCGTTAAAGAGAATTATCATAGGCACAATGGGCAAGCAAAAGTATGGCAATCATCACTGCAAGCCCCATGATTGTAGACGTGAGCCAGACGAAGAATACGTTACCAAAAAACTACAGCAATTAAGAAAAATGAAATCCTCTCTCGTGAAAAGCGTGAAGCAATCTGTGTATTGGTAGTTAGCTAGTTCTAAGGAAGGGGGAAAACTCACTTAAGGAAGTCATTCACATCCATTTTCGCAGCTCGTTGTTCTGCATAGCCGGATTCGGTGAGAATGTTTTCAATCACGCTGGACGCATCCTCCTCTTCAACTTCTCCCTAATAAATGGTGAATACCACTTATGACTGCTGGCACGTTAACCAACCTTTTTCTGCCAATTAGCCTCCAACAACTCTTTCACGCCTTGCGCTTGAAAACATGCTCTAACATGTTTATTCCTTCTAGCGAATACCACCCTCGTTAAACCGTCGAACTCGGCAAAAGCAACTTCCGGCGGAGGATCCAAGGGAACGATACGGACGACGCTGGATTCCACCTTTGGAGGAGGCCGAAAATTGTTCTTCCCTACTTTCATGACGTGATCCACTTTGGCATAAAGTTGAACATTTGCCGATAAACGACACCAAAACTCTGTCCCTGGGCGTGCGACGAGTCGGAGGGCGAATTCGCGCTGAAACATGAGAATACAACATCGAGGAAGCGGGCGATGAGAGAGGAGCTTGAAAACGAGGGGAGAAGAGATCTGGATACCTCATCAGTATTCCTGCCATCAATTAGGATATCGTACCTGATATGGAGTATTACTGATGCAGACGTCAAAAGGTTCAAGAGAAGTCTTCATGAAATCTCCGACCAGAATTTGCAGTCGATTTTGCATCGGACTGTCCTTTCGTCATCAAAAAAACTGGTAATGATTAAGTGAGATATCTCACGTTCCCTGCACACGCTTTGATAATTCGCTTGCTAGACGAGGATCTTTTTCTACTGCTGTCACTTGTTTGCATTTCTCAAGAATTCGAACAGTCAAATTTCCAGTTCCTGGTCCAACTTCGAGCACCTTGTCCGTGGCTCGTAGATTTGCCTTATCCACGATACTGTGGAACCCATGGGTCAGTTTTTGACGGGAGATTAAACTAAAACCAAACCCTTGGGCAACTAATGGATTTTTGAGAATGTGCTGTCCGAGTTGCTTGTCGAAAAGCGGATTTCGGGCAGCTGCTCCATTGGACTCAGAAGACTGCTCCTTGCGCTTAGAGGGGGCTCCTGAGGCCGTTAGCTTGAGTGCGACTGCTCGAGGCATGACAGTGTGAGAAATTAGTGCGCATTGAGTATTCCCGCTGATTTTCCTTTTCTGGATGTTTCTCAGTACTCGCCGAAAGACGCAACATACCCGCTTGATTGCCGCAACACACAAATTTCACGGCGGGCGGCAAAACGGACATTTCTTGCCTGGTTGCCGTACATGAACACGCCAGCACCCCCCATAAAAAGTCAACACTTCGACTTTCGATATTCTGATTACGCGACTTAGAGATCTGCTATCCCGAAAATGTACGAGAAAAATTCACTCGAGTGGAAGGATGGCAAGCCAGATGTGCTTGTTATCGGCTGCGGGTAAGTGAACCCTTCCTCTGGTTCTCTAGCCCTAATCTGTGGCATAGTGTATCAGCTATAAGCCTCGCCATTGAGCTTGAAAAAAGTCTCAATATCCAGCCACGGGTGCGTCTGGCGCGTGGGAACGAAGCATGTTCTGATGTTCAACAGATTTACGAGAAAGCAGCAGAAGCTGGAGGGACCTGGTTTCTAAATACATATCCTGGTTGCGCTTGCGATGTGCCGTGAGTATAATCCTTGAGACGCGCAAATCATGACTGATGAAACACTCACTTAGTGCTCACTGTACGTCCTTAAAAGCGACGTTTTGAAACCACTCAATTTCACCGTTTAGGGTACTCACTTTCGACAGAGCTGAATCCGAACTGGTCATCACAATATGCAACTCAGCCTGAAATTCTCGCATACTGGCGCAAAATTTACGAGAAATACAAGATCTCCCGGTTTGTGACGTTCAACACAACTTTTCTCAAGGCTGTTTATCACACTTCACCTCTGCCGTATTACGAAGTTACACTTCTTTCTTCATCCGGCCAACCTTTCAAGACAACGTGCCATGTTCTCATCTCAACTGTTGGCGGATTCTCGGTACCACTGATGACGCCTGCAAATTTACCCATTACTGGTGGGAGCTGCGTTCTCAACGGTGTACAACTTGCTGAGAGGTGAAAAGGTCTCGAGAACTTTCGTGGCGAGATGTTCCATTCTGCAGCTTGGAACTGGAAGGTCGACTTGAAAGGGAAACGAGTGGCGGCAATCGGGAATGGTTGCAGCGCCAGTCAGTTCGTAGCTGAGATTGGTAAGGAGGAGTGGGGACTCGAATGGTTGGGCAACTGGGTTCGGACGCCTAATTGGTACATGGACAGGGTGCGAAATTTAGCTCTCCCTCGCAGCTGCATCAAACATTGACGGTATCACAGGACCAATTCAAATACTCAGGATTCTCGAAATGGTTCTTGCGGAACGTGCCTGGTGCAAACAGGGCCTGGCGTATCTTTCTTTGGGGATCAGTGCGTCCTACCTAATTTCCTTTTAAATCTCCGTGTTAATGATAGTCGCTCCGCAGCGTGATGTCGCTTGGCCAGTTTGGGTTCTAGACAGACACCTGCTCCGAAATTATGCGGAATGGCAAGCTAGGCGGTACATGAAGAAGACTGCGCCGAAGGAGTATCTAGATTGGCTCATTCCTAAATATCCGTTTGGTTGCAAGAGAGTCATTCTGGACCCAGGGTATTTAGAAGTTCTGCATCGTCCCAATGTCGAGCTCGTTACCAACCCTATTGACCACGTCACAGAGGATTCCATTGTCAACAAGGATGGGACAGAGACGAAAGTTGATGTTATCATTTTAGGAACCGGATTCGACGTTGTTTGTTGATTCCTGCTCTTGAAAAAGACCATGCCCTGATGTTGAACCAGGCCGGCGCTGGAACCGGTTTGGACATCATTGGGAAGAACGGGAAGAGGCTCATCGACCAATGGAACGAGGAGGGAGGACCTCAGGCATACTTGGGTACAACAGTCAAGAACTTTCCTAATGTTTACTTTATTCTTGGTCCTGTGAGTTCAAACTTCTATCTTCCTGAGTGCCCCTAACCAAGAGCATAGAACGTTGCAACCGGCCATACTTCGTGAGCTTGTCCATCTCACTCAGACGCAACTCTGATCGTTTTACAGGGCACTCACTTCAATCGAATGCCAAATTGGATACATTGTGCAGATGGTTGGAGCGATGGTAAACTATCGAGCAGAAGCGTTTGAAGTCAAAGCTGAAGCTGAAAACAACTACAACGACGATCTTCGCCGAAGGCTCAGTATGTCTTCATTCTCCTCTGTGCCTTTACTCAACGTTGACTCCAAACAGAAAACTCGGTGTGGCAAGGGGGATGCAGTACATATTACAAGTCCGTTTCCCCAGTTGGAATGATTGCGAGCTAACAAGAAAGACAGTCATGGCTCCAAAACTGTAGCCACCTTCCCAGGACCTGTAGCAAAGTACTGGTGGCTCACAAAGACGCCCGTCTGGCGTGATTACATCCAAGTTGGTGGAAAGCAGAGCGTGGCGCAAGCGAAGCGGGTGAAGAAGATACTGTTTTCTCTATTCTTTGCACTTTCTGCTTTGCTCGTTGGGTTTCTCCAAGCACGCGGTCAACTGTCGAATCTGATTTCTGCTTGATTTGCTCTTCTCCTTACATTAGCGGGTATTCTGAGTAAAGTTGTATATAATGACGCTTCCAATTTGTATTCTCCTTTATATTCTGCCTTCGCGGTACGGCCTGAGACCGTCCTGTAGAATATAACATGATACTATTTCTTTGTTTTGAGCAATCCTCGCATCATATCAAATGTGTTGCCATCCGGTTGAAGATCAATAATTTGCCTCGATGCTACGCTTTCAGTCCTCAGCAAACCAGAATCTTCAGTGATGCCTTTGATGATGACCTTTTCGTCCGTTTCTTCAATCGTCACGAGTTGGTCGCTATGCCAAGGATTAAACTGCTTCCATGGTTAGCTGAGAATGAGAAGACGTGCCTGTGAAGCCAGTGCTGGATATAAGAATCAAGGAACGGTCGGAAGTCGCCTTGGGTCGAAATGAAACTGCGATACATCATTTCGAACTTGATGAGGACCCTGGCGAGAAGCTCTTCTTGTGTCAATGCCGGGATTGGGGCGGTTGTTCGTGGTAGATTACGGTTCTGATACTCTATGAGTTCGTTGATCGATGTTGTTGGACGAGGGTTGGACGTGTTGATTCCACAGCCTATGGTTAATTGTTCGGTACTTCATTCAGGTTTGTCACAGATGGGACTTACCAACTACAATCTGGAATACATTGTTGATGAACGTGGAGTTAACTAGGATTCCACCAATTTTTTTCCATCTCTCCCCTCTCCCGTCATCCATCTCAACATAAACATCGTTGGGCCATTTAAGTCTGATCTGCAAGTCTTCGTACACGCCTTCGCTTCGAAGACCTTCAACAACTGCAAGGCCCATTATGTATTGGATGAAAATCACTCTCATGGCAAATGTTGCTGGGAGAGAGAGCGTGAACGAGAATTGGAGACAGCCGGGCGACGAGACCCATGGATTCGTGCCCCGTCCACGACCTGAGATTTGGTGGGAAGCGAGGAAGACGGTGTGTAGAGGCACAAGGGAAAGCACGGTTGGATTCCTAAGATATTTGATCACGCTTTTTCTGACCGTGAGCGAATGAAAGAATGGCGTACTTGTCAAGTAGCGTTTGGGTACTCGTCAACGACTCTCCATAGAACAAGAGGCTTCCGAACTCCCAAACACTTTCTGACGAGACTGCGGAACGATAGGTCTTCAAAAGAGTGAAGAAACGGCGCAAATCGAAGAGAGGCACCTCTGACTGATTTGGTAATTCACTCTCGCAGAAAATAAACTCCTTCGTCCTCCCCTTCAGCTCGTCGAAATCCAAAGTAGGGATTTGTGAACGAGCTTCTTTGAACAGACTTGGAAGCGAAGCCTGAGAACTGAAGTGAAAGACGTCGTGGGCATCACGGATCGATGCGTCTTGCGCCTTTGTTTCGATTGCTCTTTTGAATGAAGCGACGCGTGATTGGTCCGCGCTAACCACTAGGATCGGTAGGAGATGTGGGATAGATGTCTGAATGGCAGCAGTTTCGAGACCTAGTAGTGCGAGAGCAGCCCTGAAAAGGTTTTGTCGATCCTTGTAATCTTTCGTCAACTCTTCCTCATTTCGCGTCTTCATCTGATTCCCATCGTCGACAGCAAGCGGTGCAAAGTGTTCAGGATGAGTGCCCCATAGAATGGCTGCACCTTTGCCTACTGTGCAAAATACCCCAGCTGGCGGTCTATCCTGCACATCTTCGTATCTGGCTAACACTTTAAAGTTCTCATCTTCAGCGTCGATGAAACATCCTCCACCATTCCAATAGCTCTTCATGTTCCTAGGAACATCGGCCCAAACGTCCCTCCAAAGCGTTCGTTCCATTGAGATTGTGAGATCTTTTGCTCCATTCTCCGTCTCATATTCGAAGCCATCGACTACGCCTCCTCGACATGTGCCACTCCAAAACCCAAGACCTCTCTCTCCCTTGACTTCTAGCTTCTTGCCGACCTCAAACTCGACCCTCTTGCTTGCAAAATACGCTCCAGCGCAGATCCCCAGATATTTGCCACCATCCAAAACGAAGTCGCGAATACGTTGCTGGCCAACGGATGATAATGATTCTATGTAGGGAAGGTCTCGTCCTCCGGGTATGATCAAGAGGGATGTACTCGGCTGCCAGGGATCATGTATGATTTGTTTCGCGTTCACTTCGATAATTGAGTGTGTTTGAGAAAGCAGCAATCGAAGTGCAAGCCGAGTCTCAGAGAACGAGCGTGCTGAGACTCCAGGGCCATTATACACGAGTACATTCATATCTATTGATTTTGTTTGGAAGTGGGTCGCGCGGCCGATGGACTGATAGCTAACTTCAAGTTGAAGTAGAATTTGACGGAGTCTGGTGATTTCCTCCAGTAATAATATTTTGCCCCAACCACGATAATGCAATATCAAGCAATGCCCCAACAACTTGAAGGCACCAAGCAACTTGAACACTTGAACCTGACTGATGAGTCAAGCTACCTGGTTTCATTTTTGACGTTCTCTTAATTAGTCGAGTACATGACCTTTTCTTTTTGGATGCTTGCAAATCATGATAACGAGTCGGATGTTCGTATTCGTGAAAACTCACCAGGGCTGAAGGTAGACGAGCTGTCTTAATTAGGGAGTGCTGAACAACAGCGTTCTATTGTGAATGGTGTACAAATGGATACAGACTGTATACATACGGTGGATATCGTTATGATTTGATGAATGTTACACAGAGAAATCATGAGATTGACTTCGACGTGAACCGAAAACATCAGCGCCTAAGCCATTCATCAAGCATCACTCTCTCCCCTGGCACTTTCCCTGCACCCACAACCTCCCACACTCCAACTGCCTGTCTTGCGACAGCTTCAAGGACGCTCCAATCAGCACCGTCATATGCAGTGGCCTTCCACACCTTCTTTCTCACATCTTCCCTCCTTGCCTCGCCCATCCAACTTGTCACTTCGTCTGGGGCATGGGACAGATCGCTGTAAGCTAACAATCCCCAGACGCTCTGATACGTCTTGAGGGCCGCTGCTCTAGCACTAGGGGAGGGAAGCAACTGCGTTTCGTGGTGCAGGGTTCTGGCATGTGATAAAGCTTGGAGTAGCGGTGCACCGGATGGCCTAGAGGGGACAACACCAGTAACGGCTGAAGGCGAAGGGGCGTTAGAAGCTGTGGCGGAAGCGGGGTTGGAAAGGATCAGGGAGGAGGCGGGAGATTGGGTAGGAGAAGCTGAAGATAGGGATATTCTCCGTATACGTTCGATAAAGGATTGGATCTTAAGCTCCAATTCGAGATTGTACCACCTCTTCTCTTTCCTTCGCCTTGATTCCCCATCTTCTTCAATCGGGGATTCAAAGAATACCGATCGCAGCCGCAGCCAGGTGCCTTTTTCCCAAAGATAACGAATCACCCGCCCACGGTCATCCACCTCCTCTGATGGTGGCTTGCCTTGACCGATAAAACCAGGTCCATGCTTCTTGAGAAGAGTTTTGTCTGGTGTGACGCGAGATAGGTAGGCCAGATGCGTAGCTGTACGACGGAGGAGTGGGAGAGGATCATTCGGAAATAGCTGAGGAGTTGGCGTCTGAGGGTTCGTATCTATCTTTTCATCAGTCAAGATAGATGACAACAGTGGCACGTACCTGTCCCTTCTAATCCCGTCCTGAGCATTTTCTCTGTCTGCTTGTCAATGTAGGTAATCAACATTTCTTCACTCGTCCAAATCGGCCCAGTCTCCATCTCCTCCTTCCTTCTCGTCTTCTCTTCCCTGACTTTCTCTGCAACGAACTCCTTCAACTTGTTCTTCATCTCCTCGTTCGCAGTCCAGTAGAACCAATTGAGCATCTGCGGATTCGTGATATTGATGAACGCTTTATCAAAAGGGCTCAAGCCATCGCCTTTGAGATGAAAATTTAACTCCCGTGCCTTTACGTTCCGAAAGAACACCTCGCGCTCGAAAACCTGAATAGTCAACTGAAAATCTCGCTCGTCTTCACGGGCAGCTGGGAAGCTAGGAGGCAGAAAATGATTGATGATAAGCGCCAGTTCGGTTGTGGAATAATCAAACGGCTGATGGAGGTATTCATTGTACTTGGCCAGATCGTACAGGCCGTGATAGAACGCTCGAGTCTGAGCATCATGTAACCGGACCATGGTTTGAGAGTGCGGAGATGCTAAGTTGGGAAACTGAAGAGGGAGGGGTGGAAGCGGCAGAGGAACGGGAGTGACAGCCGATATTGCACCAGGGAAATGTGACCGAAGCATTCGGAGCGCGCGATTTGGATAACCATCAGAAATCAACGATGAGATCTCTGGTAGACACATCAGAAGTGGGCACTGGAAGAAAGGTGAGACCTACTAATTCTCCGTTTCATGTTCAAGATCTCTTCTTTGGAAAGCATGCCAATATCATGCTCCACCTCTTCTTCTTGATCCTCCCCAGCGTCATCATCCCCATCCTCCCACCGCTCTAAATCAGCATCATCAGCCATCTCAGCATCATGATACATCTCCTCCTCCTCTCCTTCCACTTCTACTTCATCATCATCGCTTCCATCTTCTTTGTATTCTGCGGGCAGAGCAGAAGTCGACGCTTCTGCAGGCTCTATCGCGTCTTCGGATTCTACAGCAATGGCTTCTTGCGCAAAGGATTTTGCGGTGTCTACATAGCCTTCATAGACCAAGTAATCGAGCACCATTCGCCGAACGATGGAATCAGGGAATGTCAAAGGTGGGAGGTAGGGTTCATTAGACGGCGTGAGGACTGGGAGAGACATTGTGGATTCGGGTCGGGTGCTTGGCAGATTTCCGTGAGGTCCTGGTTCGCAGCAATAATCCAAAACCGTGGGCGACACAGAGGATGTCTAGAGAAAGATCTGCTCTTTATCTGAGAGGAGTCATGGATCAGTGCGGTCCTACGCGACATAGAAGCATTCTGAGTTCAAGAGCCAGAGGGATGACAGCAAAGAGTGTCTAAGAGATAACTGTAGTAGCTTCGGAAGCACTCCACCCCCGAGTATTGATGAGAGTCTAGGACTTTCATCCTACAGTTTCGGCAAGGCGTAACAGGCTTCAAAAGCCTCACTCCCACATCAAGTGACAAAGTGTGCTTACCCGCGACGGGTGATTGCCAATGCTGCACCTTCAACTCAAACAATGTCCCGGCGTGGTCCTAGCTGCTTCGCTAGAGCTGTCCTATCTTGCGTATTTATGAAGAACAAAGCACTATCTGTCGTTGTCAACCGTGCTCAGCTGGGTCTTGTCTTGCTCCAGTGTGGTTGCTTGATATAGGGTCAGGGCTGAAAACGTCTGGACAGAACACGAAAACGCCAACAAGTAAAACGGCATTGCTGAGGATAGGAGCAGTGCCAAGTGTGGAACGTCGAGCTGGTAGGGATAAAAAAGATAGCAGTTCGTATATTCACCGTAAGTTTCTGTTCTTGGGGGTGGGAAAGGCTTTGCGCACGATGAGCCAGTGTGAGCTTGTTAGCGTCTCACGCGAGCGGTTGTCTCGTTGGCTCCATCTCGTCTGTTTGGACAGTGTAGACTGTGCCATTGTATCGAGTCTGCCGTTCGTTCGAGGCCGCTAGCGCGCTGAACATTCCTTTTCACAACCTCATACTTTTGTGAAGCAACACACTGAACTCTCTTTGATGTTCTCTAGGACTAGGTTGTAGCCTTGTAGTATCTCTCTCCACTTAGTATCCTCACCGCCTACCACCGTTCTCTCGCGATGTCTGGCTCTCAGCTCTCCATTGTCGACCAGACGCTTCTTCTCCATCTGTCTCTAGACACGATCGAGCAGACAGCGACCAATCTCCTTATATCCCTCCCTGAAGCTGGCACTCAACTCACTAAGCGCCAACAGAAGTCTGCTCTTACTTCAGCGCACAAAGTCTCGCAGCTCATCAATCTGATGGGTGCCCAGTCCTCTCAACTCCATCAACTGTACCAGGACCCACAAGGCTTGATGAAGGACGAGATTTTTCGACTGGGAGGACAAGGAGTAGCCGGTGGGGACCTTGGAGAATTCTATGAGCGTCTGGGGAAACTGAAAGAGTATCATCGAAGGTATCCGAATGCGCCATCTTCATTCGAGCAGCCGCAGACGGATGATGAGCTTGTGCGGAAGTTGATTGGAGAGGTGGACGTTGGCGGGTTATTCAGTGGAGAAGAAAAATATGGTGCTTATATCGACCTGAATGCCGTCTTTCAAGACAAGTTCCTCAATCTCCAAGGCGGATCGATTATGGGTACTTGGGATGTTGAAGAGAAGGCGAATCGACCAGGAAAGAAGTTTACTTATCTCCAGTGGCTTGACGGCTTTGAAAAATTCGAAACGGTGGCGAAGAACAATAAAAACGAAACCTACGTCGCCTACGTTAAGCAATTGTATGAGGAACTCTTGGGTTTCTCCAAGCGTGGTTTTCCTCTTGAAGATGTGGACACAGTGGTGTCTAAAGCTGAGAAAGAGTTTGAGGAGAAGTGGGCTGAGGGTACGCTGCCAGGATGGGAAAGGGGTGGTGACGACGCAGGCGTTTGGTGTGAAGCTTGTATGTCCTTTTTTCGATTGCCACAAACGATGGTTAAGGTTGTCTGTAGGTCAGAAACATTACTCGAAACGCACCGTTTACGATGCACATTTGACTTCCAAGAAGCACCTTAAGGCGTCAGCAGCGCTTCAATCCAACCCATCGACATCATCTCGCAATACGCCTGTTTCAAATGGTGCTGCCGCAAAATCCGTCCACCTACAAGCCGCAAAATACGAGTCTCTCATCCGCTCCCTCTTGTCCTCACCTATTCCTCTCCAAAAGATTCGCTCAGAAACGAAAGCGAACGTCGAACGGCGGATGGCGCTGACGGATCGTGAACGTCAGGCTGAGATTGAGGAGGAGGAGGATTCAGACCTTGAGGTGGAGGAAGATAAGGATAAAGGAAAGAAGGAAGAGAAGGAGGATGAGGATGACGACGATGAGCGAATTTACAATCCTCTCAAATTGCCACTGGGATGGGATGGGAAGCCTATCCCATATTGGCTTTACAAGTTGCATGGGTTGGGTGTGGAGTATCGTTGTGAGATCTGCTCAGACCACGTCTACATGGGTCGGTAAGCATCTTTTTCCATGTACTTCCTGCGGCGTTGGTTAACAAGTAACTAGGAAAAACTTCGAGCGGCATTTCCAGGAATCTCGTCATGCTTTCGGAATGCGTGCGTTGGGTCTACCCAATACAAGACACTTCCATGAAATTACTCGAATTGAGGATGCCATTGCCCGTACGCTGTCGTTTCATACCTCAGCGTCATATGCTAATATTTGAGGGATGTAGTGGCTGAGAAGCTCAAAGCCGAAGGCAAGCAAGAGGTGTTGTCAACGGAGACGATGGAGGAACTTGAGGATGAGGAGGGCAACGTATACAACCGCAAAGTAGGTTCTCTCTCGTTCTCCATTTACTCGCTAACCAGAGATACAGACGTTCGAAGATCTACGTCGCCAAGGTTTGCTATAATATATTGCTATATCGATTTTATGGAATATACGCCACGTATCTGTCCTGGCTGCCATTACACTTCTGAAGCCAAGTCTGAAAGATGGCGGATCAATGTTTGCCGTCCTTGTGGAACCCTGCTTCGTTGAGCTACAGAAGGGATTCGTATCTGAAAGAGCGGCACAAAGCACCTAGAAGCTACTTCCAAGCCTGAAAAACTAGCCTTTCCTCTTCCTGCATCACAATCTTCCTCCCTCCGTCCCAAGTCCCATCGCTTCGCCCTCTCTGTGCTCCTTGCGGACCTAACCAGCTGAGTATTTGGTTCCAACATGCTTCATCGATTTGCATGTGGAAGCCATCACATGTGCCAAACCAGAGGGAGTCGCGGTCATGCAACTGTTTCAGCCCTATGTAATCTTCGGAATACAGTGGCAGTCGTGAAAGTGGGAGAGGCAGAAATGGAGCGGAGGGATCGGGAAGGGTGAAGAAGGACGATGCTGGAGGAGAGACTGTTTGATCCTTTCTGTTATCGGTCGTACGTTCAGCTTCAGAACGTGAGAGTGAAGGGATGCCTTACGTGAAATTGAACATGACAAAATTGTTGACTGTTAAGAGGTTCTCTTTATACGTCTCATTTCTCTTCTCATCTGCGGACCCAAAGGACTCCACATGTCCGTCACCTTCTCGCTCGTTGTTTATATCCTAATAAGAATGAGAACATTATAGAAATCCGGTTAAGGACGAACCTTCAAGAAATGGTTTGCAGCCCAATACTTTTCAAGCTCCGCTTCATTTCGAAAATACTGAGCGGGCAAAATTTCACGTTGGGCATAAGAGCTATACACGCCGCTCCTCGCAAGCCAGCTCATCAACTTGCACAATGCATAGTTGGGTCCAGATTCACAAGGAGGGAGAGCATTGACTCCCATGTGTTGAGACCCGACGGTGATGAGATTGCGCACTCGCAGTTTAGGAGAAGTGCAACGCTCGACGACAGCTCGCAGGAGTTGGCCACCTTGAGAGAACCCAATGGCGTCGAAGGTCAGATTGGGGTTTAGGGAGGGCGAGACGAGCTCGGGAATGGAGTGTAGTTGCGAGCAGACCAGCTCGACTTGAGCGTTGGCAGACCCGAAGAATGTTGCACGTCTGAAGAACAAGAACTAAGCTGCAATTCGCAGACAATGGAGGGATTGAATGGAAGATCATTCAAATTGAAAGAAAAATCATGCTGGCGCCGCCTGAGAAATGAAGGGAAAAGAAACGGTCCAAAGTGCAAAGGGGTAGGAGACAGCACATTGACCAGAACCCTTTGTTGACATTCTCAAACAAAGGCCACAGAGGGAACTCACTGGTCCTTCTCCCCATCTTCCTCAATCTTCACCAAATGTACAAACACGTCTCCGCCAAACTCGTCCTCGATGGACGCCTTGAGGCTTAACATTCCCTCTGCATCATGCCTATCTCCCAGTCCGTGCCATATGACCACGGGGACTGTGAACGAGCGAGCGAGGGTGGGAAGAAAGAGGAGTGTCCAGAGAGATGCACCGAGAAGGGACGACATGGGTTTCAAGTTAGCCAATGTTGTGGTTAAACCGCAGCAGGCGAAGCAACACCACAAGAGAACACTTGTCCTAAAGTGGAGTAGAGGCGCAGGAGGAATAGAAATGAGAAATGAGGCTGTTGGGGCAAAGGGACGTCTGGTCGGATGATTTATGGCACCAGGGTTCAAACGCCAAAGAAGGAGGTAACAGAAAAGCAAAAAATCTCCCCTCTCGGGATCGAACCGAGGACACCCAGATACCACAAGCCAATTACAGTCTGATGCTCTTCCAACTGAGCTAAGGAGAGGGACTTGCAACGTAAGGCCTAGTATACCGTTATAAACAATTTTGTCACAACACCGTCAATACATTGGGATGTTTCTTTGGAGCATTCGCTGTCGCTGTTAGATAGTGGAGTGTCCGCACTGCCATGTTTGACGCGTAAAATATTTAATCCATGCAGATGATGTTGTTGAGTTATGAACATGACGAGAAGAAAGGTGAAGAACGATAACCCCAGCATAGAACAAATCCGCTCATCAGTCCAGTCCATAAATTCAAGTGTAAAGCTAACATAATCGATCGTCATCTCTGGCAACTCTTATTCGCATTATACTCTTATCTTTCCAGGTGAGCTCAGCAGTGCGATGCAGGCTAATTAACGCTATCAGTGACTCTCTTTCCTTTTAGGACAGAGCATACCTCTCAATCTCGTCGACGCGTTCTCGAACATTGTTGAGGTGCTCTTGAAAGTTGTCCTTGTAGACTAGCTTCCGCATTGCCTACAGATTGCAATTAGGCACAATGCCACACAAGGAAAACGGCAAACAAACGTTTAGGATGAGTCTACCATCGGCTCGTACGTTATGATTCTCGTCGATGGTGATTATACAATCCTTCTCGACGTCAGACAGAGATCCCAACAACATAAATCACGTACTCGGTCCCTGTCTCAAAAATATTCATCATGTGGGACAGGATGGAGAAGGAAAGGCATACAGAATTGGTAGGAAATCGGCACGCGTCATAACCACTCTCGCTTCCCCGTAAGCGATAGAGCCACACTGTTGACCATCTATTCTTCTTCCCTCCTCCAGAGCGGCTTTCTCAGCCTCATCTGCTCGTTTGACAAGCTCTTGAAAGAGCAGGAACGAGGAGGAACTCAATTTTTGTTCATCCATTACCTGCATCCAAATTTCTTAACTTGAGGATTATTCGAAAGGGGAACTTGTCACGTCATCATCATGATCGGGTATTAGGCCTGAATAGAACAATGGTGAGCGTTGTAAGTGCAGAGGCGAGGCTAGCAAAGAAGGCTTACCCAGCTTAGCATTCAGCCAGTCCGCTTCAAATTGCACCATTGCCTCCGCTGCAGCGAGCATGTTCCTCCTCGAAAGTACTTGCGCGAGTTTACTGGGCCGCCCTGTCCACCGAGAGGTTGGTCTAGTTGTAGTGTCAGTCCAAAAAATGAACGCACCACCGATGAGGTCCCAAATCCGTTCGGCATCAGCATCGCTCAGATCTTCGTTGAAGTGCTTCTTTCGATTCTTCTTGATGAGCGTCATCGTCGAGCTGTAGTCTAAATCAGTGACAGAGATGACGCGCATTCGATGAGCGGTCTTTTCTGTCCATTCGATAATGGAGTCAGTTCTGGGTTATTTCTCTACAAATAGAACATGGTTACTCAGCATGTCGAAAGGCCAGGAATCATCGCTATTGAAGATGAACGTGACCACTCCAGCTTGTGCCCTTTGTTCTTTGCGATTCAGGATTGTCACAGGTACGGCATGAGACGTACCAGCTCTCCGCCTTCTGTTGAAGCAGGTGAAGGATTGCTCGGCCTTGACCATCTTCCTCCTGTCCGTTCAGCCACAGTCAAGTTTGCCTCAGCCAGGGATCTGATGGAGACGTACGTGGCGTAGAAAGTGGATGTTGTTGAAAATGAGAACGAGCGGACGGCCTCTCTGCTTTCGGAATTTTATGGCAACCTAGAAACATTTCAATGATCCATGCAGTTGTTTCTACTATAAAATGTCTAGTATACCTTTTCGAGCTTTGTTTAACGCTCTTTCGATGTCGAGTATCGGACCTGCCTCGCGCGGATCCCGTCGTTGGAACAGTCCGTTCTGACTTCCGATTTCAGGCACACAGTCGACGCAGTGACAGAAAAAGCACGCACAATCGAGTCCTCATAAAATTCGAAATCGAGAGCTTTGCCCAGACGCAGCCGAAAAACCTCTGGATCTGTCCTACGAATATATCAGTATTATTGGTTTCTAGTTTATGACGAGGAAAGTCGAGGAATTGGATGCAAACCTTCGTGTGCTTCACAGACCGCAACCCCATCGGCCTGGTTTTTGCGCATGGCGTCAATGAGCAGCGATGTCTTTCCTACTCCCTTCACTCACAACGTATTCTCAGTCTAAGTAAGGACGACGGACAAGAGTGACAGACATGCCTTAGGACCAAGCATAAGAAAGTAGTTCCCTACCGCCTTTCCGTTCATTATGCGTTCGATCAGCTCCTCCTCTTCCCGACGAAAGTGGAAGGTGTCCTCTTCGTGAGTGATCGGACGGGATGCATTCGCGAGCTCTTCTCAGGTAATTCGGGTCAGAACCTTGAGAGGACTGAACACGGCAGAAGAACGAACCGAGCACTGGATCCCAGCCTTTCTCAAATGCATTCCAAATCTTTCGAAGAATGTTATATTTGTACCAACTAATATAAGAAACCTGTTCGCATATGCAGAATATCAAATACAAGGATGGCAAATGAGAAGGGAAAGAAAGAACCGACCCCTCCAACAGCGACCATGAGTAATCCAGCAATGGTTTGAACGGAAATATCCACCATTCCTTCCCACCTCCCACTTCCGCCACTCTTCCCCTCTCCCCCTCCCCTCCGCCAGCTTGAGAGAAATCGTTCGGCGTCTGTGGTGGACCTCCAGGCTGTAGATTCGCGCCAGGAGGTTGGGAGGGGTTCACCTGGAGCAGAGAAGCACGTCGAACAGACCAACGGTAGGGATTTGAACGGCAGAAAACTCTTCGGTAGAGCTCATTGCTTGGACGGAGCAAGAAACGCATCGTGATTGCAACCAATACTGCAACCAACAGGTAGAACAAACCTGTGACAGTTTGCGCTGGTCTGCGCAATTTGGTTGTGATGACGTCGGAGTGAGAACTTGATTCAGGCTTGGCATTTTCACTAAGATTTCACTAAGATTGAAATAAATTTAGATTCCGAGATTTATGTCCGTGTACAAGGGAGTAAACTACAGCAAAACTACAGACATACAAGCGGGAGAACAGGAAACCAGCGAACAAAATTGTTGACGTTACCCAGCGTTACGACTTGTTACTTCGAGATACTTACGTGCTTGTTCACTATTTCTCGGCCTTATGTCACGACTCCTTGAAATCTTGTCGGCTTCTTTTGAGTGCCCTGCAGCCGGACTGAACCCTGCGATAAGGATTTGGAGGACAATCGGGTTCGCATGCTTGTCCTCCAACGCAATTCTCCGTTCCTTGCGCTGTTATAGCATGTCAACTGCGCGGCGGCTCCGTGTCGGAGCATCCTGAAAGTGTAGATAATGAGTGATTCAAGTGTCATTAATGCCATTATCCACGCCCCAACGATAGAAGCAATAACCCACATCATCTCCAGCACGACCCACGCCAGTCTTCATGTCAACCTGTACGTGAGATTGATCTCGGTTGATTGATGGTCTACGTTTGTCCACGTGTATTTTGAGGAGATCTCTTGTACGTTTTAGCACTGCAATCCTTGAGAAGCATCGCCCTCTTCCTTCCTTCCGCCTCAGACTCCTTTATCACTCCCATCCCTCCTCCCGCCCGCCCATCCTCCTTTTCTGCTTCCCTTTCTGTCCCTCCGACTCTCCTCCACCCCTTCCTCCGCTAGCATGGCATCCACCAGCTATCGACCTGTGCCTACCGACGACGAGGAGCGTCGACCTTTCGACGACGATTCTGACGAGGAAGCCAACATTTCTGGACCGTCTACGTCGAATGGAGCGTCGACCAGTTCAGCATATCCGACATTCAACGAAGACGATCAGAATGGGACCTACGTCTACGAGGGAGGATATAGGACCTTCGTTCCATCCACCGACGACCTTTCCCGATCAGGAGGAGCAGGATTGGCACTTCATCGGACGAACTCGAGCGATTCAGCGACGGTGATTTCGAATTCGCAGAGGGAGGATGGGAATGGACTGGCGGATGACACTTATAGGAGGAGCTTCGAGACTGCGGACGAGGACGATGAGGCTAGGAGTTTTGTGGGAGGGGGAGAGGACGAGAGAACGCTCTCAGGAGAGGATATCATGGGGGGTGGGAACAAGGGTAGCATTCGACACAGGAATCGGCTCAGGTTCCTCGACTTCACTAATCAGCCCAGCAATGCGGTTCTGAGGAGAAATTTGAAGGCTCGGCATCTGGTCATGATTGCCATTGGAGGCACCATCGTGCGTGTCCCATCTTCGCCCAAACCACTCAAAACTCATGCAAGGGACTATAGGGAACCGGTCTCTTCATTGGGACAGGTGATGCGCTTTCAAACGGTGGCCCTTTGGGTCTTCTCCTTGGTTACAGCATCATGGGAGTGGTAGTCTTCAACATCCTAACGGCGCTAGGAGAGATTGCAGCGTTGTACCCAGTCTCCGGTGCGTTCACAGTCTACGCCACACGCTTCGTCGACCCAGCACTTGGTTTCGCCTTGGGATGGACATACTGTCAGTGTCTCCACCTATTCATCTCTCAATCTGCTGTGCTGACGGTGGTGGCGCGTCTTGTGGGTGATGGTGGTGTGTGGTGGGACAGTTTACAGCTATGCCATGTGTGTTTCTTCTCCTGATTGTTGTTTGACAAGTGCCTTAGGAGACTGATCGTGGGTCCAGAACTCTACCAACCGAACTCGTGGCTTGTGCCCTCGTCATACGTTATTGGACCACCTCAATCAACTCAGGGGTCTGGATTACCGTCGCTTTCATCCCCGCCTTCTTCTTCAACTTCCTTGGCGTCCGCTTTTACGGAGGTAACCTGTCTACTTCCTCATCATCTGCAGCAATGGCATGCTGAACTGGGTCGTAGAGCTCGAGTTCTGGTTCTCTGTTACTAAAATCACTGCTGTTGTCGCTCTTATTCTCCTAGGGATCATCCTGGATTTGGGTGGAGTGTGTCTACTTCATTGCCCCTGAGACGACAAGCTCAAACGTGACTGGGATGGCTAGGGACCGACGAAAGATCGCATTGGGTTTAGATATTGGGATGATCCAGGCCCATTCGTTCAATTCAACGAGATTGGAGGTGCATGGGGTCGCTTCTTGGGATTCTGGAGCGTGTTCGTCCAAGCGGCCTTCTCCTACAATGGTTGCCCCTCTTTTTATTTTCTCAAGACTACAATCTAATACTTATGGTGGTCAGGGACGGAAACTGTTGCTTTGACGGTTGGAGAAGCGGCGAATCCGAGACGGAATGTCCCGAAAGCTATCAAGGGAGTCTTCTTCCGAATCGCCCTCTTCTACATCGGATCGGTCTGGGTCATTGGTCTGCTCGTACCGAGCAACGATGAGAACCTTTTGCTAAGTTCGGGAATGAGTGACGGGAATGCTAGTCCCTTCGTCATCGCTGTTCGAGTGCGTTCCTCTTCCCTCAGACTTGAAGTGAAAAGTAACGAAGAAATGAAACAGAGAGCGGGCATCAGCGGTTTACCGAGCGTGGTCAATACCGGTATGACTTTGTGCATCTCCTCCAGCGAACTGGTTTAACCGAGCGATGATGGACAGTCATCCTCCTTTCGGCCTGGTCAGCGGGAAACTCAGACATTTACATCGCCAGTCGAACGTTATACGGTCTCGCCACCATCGGCATGGCACCAAAGATATTTAGATATTGCACGGACGGAGGACTGCCAGTGTTCTGCATCCTCCTCTCTGCTGCTTTCGGACCTCTTGCCTACATCACACTTAGTAGCGGAGGGAACTCTGTGTTTGGTTGGCTGTACAATATCTCTAGTATTACAGGATTAATCACATGGTGGTGTATCCTCCTTACTTACCTCGTGAGTAACCTCCTTGCTGACAGTTAAGGGAAGAGACACTGAGAGGGAGGATAGCGCTTTTATGTCGGACTAAAACAACGGAAGGTCAGCATTTGGTTTCGTACTTCGCTGATGTAGGGCAAGATCTGAACTAGTCTCGCAGATGGATCGAGATACATTCCCTTATAAAGCTCCATTCCAACCTTGGGGCACTTACTTTTCCATCTACTTTATCACACTAGTCATTGTGGGTTTCTCTTGAGTTAGCCACTTCCTATCATGAATCTTTTCCATAGTTTCTAAACGGCTTCGACGTCTTCCTAAAAGGCAATTTCAACGCTTCAGACTTTATCGCCGCCTACATCTCTCTCCCAATCTTCATCGGCTTCTACGCCTTCTACAAACTGTACATGAAAACGAAATTCGTTTCGATCCCCCAAATGGACTTTGATACGGGACGGAGAGAGCTGGAAGAGATGATGGATTTCGAGGAGAAAATGGCTCGTCCGAAGAGGACGAGGAAAGAGAAGATCAAGGAGGGAATCAAGACGAAGACCGGTTACTTTGGACGGTTTGGGCGGGCGTTGGATCGGTTGTTTGGAGATAAAGATGAAGATATCCACGATTGATGATCGCCATGATCCTTCTCGTCGGATTGAATTGGGGGAGGCAAGAAAAGTGTTATCATCTACTTGATGACGTTCCGTGGTTTATTGCCTGTCCGGTCTTCTTCATAGAAGCAAGGAAGTGAACGATAATATTCGATGTTCGATCTTATACCCGCTTGGATTTTTACTTGTTGTTCAATTTCTGCCCCATCTCATTGTCAATCACATCGTCACGCTTTCACCCTAATCAACCAAGATCCCAAATGTCATTTGCAAGAAATTGAGATTCCGAACAGCGACGAAAATAAAAACATTATTAGAAGACGTGACGAAGTTTGCGACTTGCACGTTTGATCAGAGACTATAGTGTCACTGACTCGTTAAACAAGCGCCCGCCACAAACAACGAAACCAAATTGCAAACAGACAGAAACAGCTCTACAGGATGGCCTTCGCGCAACCTCACGATCCCTTTGATACTCATCTCGAGGGAGCATCACAATACTCGTTCAGCGCGCTCGAGGTCGAAACCCAGCACTCCCACCTTCATCCAGGAACAAGCACTTCCGCATCCGTTGTGAACGCCAAATTGGATGAGGAGGCGGAAGGAGAGGAGGAGTATGAGAGAATTTTGGAAGACTTGAGTAGGGTGAGAGAGGTGGAGGAGGAAAAAGAATGGGCTTGTTCGTACGTTCTTTCCTTTTTGCGTTTGATTTCCCTGTCTGTCAGCAGAGAGGTTAGTGATAACGCTCGGAGGAATGCGTTGAACATGAAAGCGTTTTTCCTGGCGATGAGCTTCACTTAAAGCTGGCAGTTTCAGCATCAGACCTTCATTCCCTCTTATTTTGAAGCGTAACCGTTGAGGTAGCTGTTCACCTCTTGTGGTATCAGCCTTTGTTTTGACTTGCGGTACATAGTTGTTGAGTGCTCTTTTATCGAAACTGTATCATGAGATGCAGATTGAGCCACTCATACCATTTAACCAGTCTTCAAGCACTGGTGTCCTATGTACTAATTATTCAGCTGGTTATAAAGCACTTCTGGATCTGCGCCCATGACAGAATGAGGACATGATGCGATGAGCATCATGGTCAAACTGAAAGACTCTGGATGATCCTTCGCTGTCCCACAATGCAAGGTGATAGAACGTTGTAATGAAGCATCTGTCGCGTTGACGGAAAGGAGATGTGCCACCATTAGAGCAAGTTTGAGAGGATATATGATTGCTTGAATTTATGTCATGAATTAGGCAATTGTGGCCCAACCTGCTTTTCCTTACCACAGCATTTCTCTCCCTTCGAGAGTTGTGCATAATCTCCTCATGCATATCAGAATCGGACAAATGTCTCTGTTTCGCTCGAAGACACTTTCAACGTCGTGAAACAATATCGGTAATGGCGTGCAAGAAGTCCTCGTGCAACCTGCGAATCTCTGTAGGGTCTTTGATATGGCAGCATTTAGCTTCATGTGAATACTTTGACATATTATGCATGCGCATTGGACTTCATGGGGGAATTACTACTCATTCATTGCTGAAATCTTGGGTCTACCGTATGAAGGAACGAGGTGACGGCGACTTCCTCAACTGTGTAGGCACATTAAGCCTCACGAGAATATCATTGTTATCACATAATAACACTACCAAAGCGTTTGCTGACCACACCATTAGCTATTGCGGCTTGTCGTCACCTTCCGCCGTCTTGAAGTGTCTCATCTGCAACAAGTGGTTCTGCAACTCAAAGACTCCATCGAGCTCTACGAATTCCTCCCACATCATCAATCATTTGGTGCGGTCCAAGCATAAAGAAGTCACCTTGCACAGCGAAAGTCCTCTAGGGGAAACAACGCCGGAATGTTACTCTTGCGGCCAGAAAAATGTTTTTGTTTTGGGATTCATTCCCGCAAAGAGCGAAACAGTTGTGGTTCTGCTGTGCCGGTAAGCTTAATTTCAGTAGCAAGCTGTTGCTCATTGGATGCAGTCAACCCTGCGCGAGCCTTCAATCGAGCAGAGACATTGTTTGGGATACCTCGCAGTGGTCTCCTTTGATCGAGGACCGACAGTTCCTCTCCTGGCTTGTCAAGGTACAGATCAATCAATTTTACTTGCAGCCTTTTTGTTGACCTTCACCTCTAGGTCCCGAATCCGTTGCCGCCTACTCTAAGGAGCTTTACCTTTCAACAAGTGACGAAGCTTGAAGAAATGTGGAAGGATGGTGATACGAAAGTCAGAATTACAGACATCGATTCAAAAGGTTTGGTTCTGCCTTTGCCACATCTGCATGCTGAGCATGAAGCAGGTGAAAGGATCACACCATTGACTGGCAAGGGAAAGAGGAAGGATGGAGACGAGGAAGAGGAAGAACTGCAGACCGTCCTTTTGAGATATGAAGACGCATACCAGTATCAGAACATTTTCGGGCCACTCGTCAAAATCGAAGCTGATTACGATAAGAAATTGAAGGAAAGTCAGGGGGAAGAAAATATAGTGGTGCGCTCCTTCTTAACTTGCGATCGATTATCCCATTGATGAGAAAAGTAGATTCGGTGGGATATGGGTCTCAATCAGAAACGACTAGCGTATTTTGTACTTCCTAAGCTCGAATCTGGCGAGGTTCGTTTGGCGGTGGGAGATGAAATGCGACTTCGTTTTAATGGAGAGGGTCGAAAGTGGGAGGGAGTTGGACACGTTATCAAGGTTCCTAACAGTAAGCATCCATCTGGCATGCCTTAATTGCTAACATTTCACAGATGTTTCCGATGAGATCTGCGTGGAGCTGCGTCGTTCCGACAACCCTACATCCACTTCCTCCCATTTAAATCCTGCGCACAACATTCCCGTAGAGCACACATCTCCATTCAGCGCCGAGTTTGTCTGGAAGTCCACTTCCTTTGATCGGATGCAACTGGCTATGAAAACGTTTGCTGTGGATGAACAATCTGTATCGGGATTTATCTATCATAAGCTGATGGGGCACGACGATCAGAACAATGTAATGGCGATGATGGGACGCAACATCATGCCCAAGCGAGTGTCAGCTCCGAATCTCCCGGATCTCAATCATAGCCAGGTCTATGCTGTCAAGTCGGTGCTCCAAAAACCGTTAAGTTTGATCCAGGTATCTAATAGAATCCTCGTCAACCGCAGATTTGACGCTATTACAGGGTCCTCCAGGGACGGGCAAGACAGTAACATCCGCTTCGATCGTCTACAATTTGTCGAAGATCAATGGCGGTCAAGTCCTAGTGTGTGCACCGAGTAATGTAGCCGTAGATCAGTTGACGGAGAAGATACACCAAACAGGACTTCGAGTAGTTCGACTGACTGCGAAAAGTCGTGAGGCGTTAGAAAGCAGTGTGTCTGCCTTAACCCTGCATGAACAGGTCAATATCTCTCAAGTTAAAGTGTTGTTTGTAAACGCTGTGTCCAGGTTGCAAACAACGATGCCTACCCGGAGCTTCAGAAACTTATCCAGCTGAAGAACGAACAAGGCGAACTGTCTTCAGGGGATGAGAGGAAGTTCAAGGCTTTGACAAGGGCTTGCGAGCGGGAAATTCTCAATAACGCTCAAGTCATTTGCTGCACCTGCGTCGGCTGTGGAGACCCGAGGCTCAGTAAACTCAAATTCAGAACAGTCCTTATTGATGAGGCTACTCAGGCAGTACGTTCCTCTCTTTCAGACTAAAACACGATCTGAGGGATGCTCAGACTGAGCCGGAATGTATGATTCCTTTGACATTCGGTGTGAAACAATTGGTCATGGTCGGAGGCAAGTCTTTAATAAGTTTGCACGTGTTCCTCACCATTCTTTAGATCATTCGCAGTTGGGTCCAACCATCATGAACAAGAAAGCAGCTCGTGCAGGTCTCACCCAATCTCTGTTTGAGCGCCTTGTCATTTTGGGCAATCGACCCATCCGTCTTCAAGTTCAGTACCGAATGCACCCTTGCTTGTCCGAGTTCCCCTCGAACATGTTCTACGAAGGCACGCTTCAAAATGGCGTGACCGCTCCAGAGCGCTTGAAGAAGAACGTCGACTTTCCTTGGCCACAGCCAGCAACACCAATGTACTTCCACTGTAATCTTGGCCAAGAAGAAATCAGCTCCAGTGGGACGTCGTTCTTGAACAGGCAGGTCCATCTTGGGTCTTTGAGGTTTGCTAATGATACGGCGCAGGACTGAAGCGGCAAATGTCGAAAAGATCGTCACCCGTTTCTTCAAATCCGGCGTTATGCCAAATCAGATTGGCATAGTCACGCCGTATGAAGGCCAACGCTCATACATTGTTTCCTATATGCAGTTCAATGGAACACTGAAGAAGGAGCTATACAAAGAAATCGAAGTTGCCAGTGTGGATGCCTTTCAAGGAAGAGAGAAGGATTACATCATATTGAGCTGCGTCAGGAGCAATGAACATCAAGGCATCGGTTTCTTAAACGACCCGAGGAGATTGAATGTCGCTCTGACACGCGCGAAGTACGGCTTGGTTATCCTAGGCAATCCGAAGGTGCTGTCGAAGGTGCGAATACTTTCACTTTTGATTCACCACCGTCTAAACGACGTATTGTAGCATGCTCTATGGCATCATCTCCTCACTCACTATCGAGAAAGGAAGTGCCTTGTGGAAGGCCCTTTGAGCAATCTTCAACCGTCCATGATACATTTCAGTAAACCGAGAACTAACTACGGTCGCCACGACGGCATCACCAGGTTTGAAAGCAGTGCGAGGGAAGCGTTGGTTCCCACTAATGGTGTCAGCTGTGAGAGCCTTTTCGATGACGCTTGACATGCAACTTAAATGCCCTTAGCCGTGCGACAACAACAAGCTCCTCCCAACCGCTTCGATCAGTCATTCTACAAAGCGCACGATGCAGTTGGGCAAATACCTTCTGATGTCCAATCGCTCCGTTCTCAGGCCACCTACCGCTCTACTGGTATTCCATCCTTTTCCTCGGCTGCCTCAACTTTCTCGATGTCGTCCAGTGCGTATCTGAATGGAATCAGCAAAAAGTCGAACGTTTCGTACGCTGCATCGACCCTGTCGCAAGATCTGCTCTCCCAAGATCCAGATGTGGATGGAGCAGAAAGCGTCGTCGCGTTCTCGGAAAGCCAGGCGGATAGATTGACGAACGGTGCTGCTGGAGGAGGAGTGAGGCGAGGTGCGGGAGCCAAAAAGGCGACTTTTGCAGAGATTGGGAGGAGTGGCAGGGAGGAGTACAAGAGTGGTTTGGATGACGACGACGATGGGACGAAGCAGCATTTACCCCGTCTCCAGCCATAGCAACGTTACCGATTTCTAACTTGCCTTGCCCCTGGACCTCACGCCTCTCGCTGCCTTGCCCACGATACCGGGTGATCTAACAGGCAATACCACAGCTCAACCTGTCACCAACGCTACTCGTCCCAAGTCGAGACTATACTGAAGACAGCCATGCTGTCCATGATTTGGCCAACAAAGCTTTCTCCTACGTCATAGACTCGAATGGACACCCCCAGGACGAACGAGAGTTCGTGATGATGTTGAGTTACGGACTTATGGAATGTCAAGAAGAGCGTCCGACTTGGTGAGAATATCAGCGTCAGCACAATACACTTATGCCTATTGATACATGCACAATGACCATGCCTCATTCTTTCAGAAATGCAACCATTGTATTTGCCAGCAACAGCAACAGGATCTCTAAAATAATATTGTAGCAGCGTGAGGAGAAGAGAAATGCAGGGTTAAAAATTGGAGAACTGGGGAATCGAACCCCAGACCTTTCGTATGCGAAACGAATGTTATACCACTAAACTAGCTCCCCGACAATAATGTCGTACCATAGTCCACTTGTTTGTAGCACTAATAGTTTCGGCTCGCCAAGCCTGAAAATGAAAATGACACCTCTCTTCCTGCATACAGTACACGTTGCGAACGTGGCAATACGTATGTATTCCTTCTTTTTCCTCCTTCGAGTCTATTCTATTCTGTGCTGTCCGTCAATGTGCTCTTGCTGGAATATGTTGATCTCAGTATCTATTCATGGTCTTCCCAAATTGCAACGACGTGTATCCAATCTGCTGCAATTCAGCGTCAAATCAATATTCACTATTGAATACCGGCAGTATTCACTGACGAGCTGATAGTATCTCTTCCTTATTTGGTTTGAATTGAACATCTGTGGACAGTTCATTCGTGACGTGGCAGAGGAGGCAGTTGGAAAGCAAGCCAGACGTTGGTGATTACATCGCTACTTCTCGACATATTGGCAAGAAAGATGGCCAATGTGATTGGTCCCTGTCAAGAGTACAAAAACTGCACACGAAACGTTTACTTCACTGCCATGATGATACCAGTTGCAATAGACAGTAATGAGGACATTGATTGGATATTCATATGACGGACTGACAAACCGTCGGCGTAGTAGTGAAAATAGGAGCTGGTCTTCTCTTCCTTCGATTATTGTTCAGTTCAGCGTGTCTTTCGTTTGTTACATATCGGCATCTCCAGATAATCGACAAGTTCTGCTCAACTTTTGCAGGAATGGGCAATCGTGGGTCTGATACTGGATATGGCTCAAATCCTTCCTAACATTCAACTTGTCGTAGGTCTAACTCACAGCACATTCAAACTTGAAATTCGTACACCGCTGCCTCCTTCATGCAGATTTTCAGACATCCTCCACATTTTACATGACCATGACACCATGATCCGCCTCAACCCCCTAGTCGTTGACCTACGTCTTCTCCCTCAGGAGGAAGCTCATGATGGAAGGAAAGCCTACGAGGTTACGAACAAACAGAATTTTGGAACGGTCAAACATAAAGTGTTGTTTTGGGACGAACGGAGAGGAGTAAGGATGCTGGCGCACGCGTCTATGGGCTTTATCAGTGATGCGACCTGGGTGGTCGAAAATGGAGCGGCGGGAGAACACGAGGAACTCGTGCTGGTACAAGTGGCTACAATAACTTGCTCTCTATTTCTACGACCATTCGTACGACGAAGCATAACAAGGAGCCAGGACGATCTCGCGATACGAATTGTAGACTTGTTGAGTGGTCCAAGTTGAGTAGATATGCTTTATTGTCCAAGTAATTATGCACCGTTTACATTACTGTACTAATAACCTCTACGACCGCTATCGCACTCCGGAGGACCGACTGTTTCTTCTGGAAACTCTTCCGCCCCAACCAACAGTCAACTCCTCCCCGTCCCTCCATTGTACCCCGTTCCCTCCGAACCACCCTACGCTCCAGATGGGGAACGCCAACAATTCCCTCATCATCCAGATATGCCACTCGAGGCGAGCTTGATTCCGCTTTGGAGTACCTCGCTCTTCTTCCAACCGACTGAGGGTACCGAACATCGATTTATCGATCATGTACCAACCTGTGAGATGGAGGAAGAAAACGAAAATAAGCTGACTAGCAGAGAAGGAGCCCGGGAAGATCGAGGACAGAGAGAGTAAAAGGCAAAGACCAGCAACCAAAGACTCGGTAAATGGTTCCACAAGAGTAGACGCGGTAACCATGTACTTCCTGGCTCTTATCCACCTCAGCCTCCTATTCCAATATTCTCGCACCCCCATCTCTCCGACCACATTCAACGCCGCTATACCATCGATGAGCTGGTGCCGTAACTTGAGAGGATGTCTATGCCAAAGCCCATGTCCAATCATATGATCCTCTCCCAAAAAATCTCCAAATGTTTCCAATCCCTTGCCTTCCCCAAGCACGGTTTGAAGATCGCTCTTCCAGAACATGTTGCTCTTCCCATTCAGACAGCTGTCAATCCGGTACCAGTTGATAGCAAGGTACATCTTCGCGTGTGCAGTGTTGAGAAAGGTAGCATCCAACTTCCCGCCAATTCCACTTGCGTGAAGACCATACGGGAGATGGTGAACCAGCCCAATAGCATGCTTCGGTCGGGAAGAGTGGGGAGATGGGAGGTATCGTACGCTTTTTAGGAGTGACAGAGGGTGTATGAGGACGTTAGAATCGAGGATCCATATAAGAGGATTTTTCGCTTGATCATACGCCGGAAGTAGGTTAGAAACTTTTGGGTTGAGGCAGATATTTTTCTCTATCGTCACTGGTCAGATTTTCTTAGAAAGAAGTAGATACGGCGAACCGGAAAATACTATGCGTGCGTTTGACCCCGGGTGTCTCTCTAGAAGAGTTTTCACCACACTGACAGCCGCATCGTCTTTCGAAGAGATACAAAAAAGCACTTCGATCTTGTGCTTCGGGTACTGAAGTTGTAAGCAGCTCTCCAGGTTCGCATAAAGATTGTGGTCAACACCTGAAAGGGGACGCAGGATAGAGACCCCTGGAAGCTCTTCTTCTTCTTCTTTGGAGCTGCTGTGCGGCATTGGGTCATTGGGAGGTGTCGCATAGCGCTGGGCGAGTGGCAGAGCAAGGAGGTGAAGAGAGAGGATGAAGGCGTAAAATGTGATAAAAAGTAGACTGGAACATTAAAAATAAACTTTCAATCCATATGAATGCAGAAATATTTACCTGAGGACAACAGAGAAACCCATCCTGCACTATCATAAAGGTCACGTGGTGTGTTTTCTCGAGCAAATATGTGCAGCAGTAACCAGAGGCGCCGGTAGCTCCTACAGACGTTCCAGTGATAATATACAACAGCTCACAAAAATCATCCACTACTCGTTTCCACCTTGCGTTCAACCATGTTCACATCCTCTAGTTCTCCCTTTAGTTTCCTCTTGTTTTCCGACCGCTTGGTCTTCCAGTCTCCATCCACCATCTGGACGCATGATAAGCTGTCTTGTCAAGCATGCGTTCAAGTGCTGTTTAGCTGCCCTACCTGGGAAGAGTGACTTAATGGGGGATTGAGGGAACTGATGGCCTAAAGTGTGAGCTCTGTTGCAGTCTGTTGAGTAGCTGGGCAACAAGTTGTATTTTGTTGCAGACTGACCCCTTGACTGTCACGTTACTTACTCCCTATCCAAGGGTTCAGATTATTTTTTTGGTCTGGTGCAAGGCATTCACATACAACCCTCTGCGAGATTGAATGCTAACGAAGTGGACAATCACCCTGAGATGTGGGGCTGGCATATGCTGGTCTTGGTTGTCATTCAGAATGTCACATCATTGTTGGGTCATTGAGCACTTGGGTATACCTTTGAATTTGGATAAGAGCTTTGGTATTGTTGCTCACTGCTCGTAGAACAGCCGTCCTGCAAAGCTGCCTCTTCTGACGGCCACGGAAGCGACCCTCTCGCAGGGAGGCAACCAATTAGAGCGTGCATAACTGGTGTTATTATAGAAATTTCAATGAACCAGTGGATCTGTTTGTCAAACTCCACCAAACAACGGTTGGGCAATCTTGCATCATGCAGAGTTGGTGAAATTTCCAGCGATCGCAATGTCAACTTGTCATCGCGGTCAATCGACCAGTAGATCCCGGTGGTGCCTGAGTGAAGGCTTAAGTGGCTGGAACGAACATCTGCCACCTGATGGTCGCATCAAGACCGTCTCACTAGGTATGGAGGACGACAAGTCAAAGCATAGAGATTTCGCTCCTCTCATCGAGTTCTCTGATTCATACACAGAATCTCCATCGTCCAATGATTTGACAGAGACCATCCTCCCACATCGAACACTTCCTCGCCTCAGTTCTTCTTCCTCTGAATCCATTGCTCCACCCGCTAGCTCTCCTTCAACTCCAGCTAGTGCAGCGAGCGTAGCACCACCATTTCCTACCCCAGCCGACGCGGGAGAGGACCCATTTCGTTTTAGCACCTCGAACATTCAGAAGCAGAGCCAGACTATAGCTGCGAGTGCAAATGTGACAGAAATGACTGAGCAGCAGAAACATCAAAGTGATGCTCTGGCTTCACCTCAGCTTCAAACTGCCCATAAGAGGACCGATAGCGTTGGAACGGTTCGGGAAAACGACGCCGTTTACTTTCCACTCGACCAGAAATCTTGGGTTCACGAGGAAGTAGTAGGGATTGTCGCTACCGATGGCAGGGAATTCATTTGCAACACCCTTATTTTTCATCCCTCAAGACCTTTGAGCGAACTGTCGAAGGGAAAGGCTGCAATAGAAATTCCTTACCCCTCAGACGTTGTGCTAGCCATCCTGAACTTTCTACACGGACGGAAAACGGGTATCCTCGAGGACGCGTTGAAACCTGAATTCCTTGTTGGCTTGTGCAAAGCCGCGAGTGAATACGAGTTGGAAGGATTGGTGGATATGCTTCAGTTCGTCATCAAGTCCGTCCTCTTTATCTTAGACTTTATCTCCTCGTTGACGCGCTGCCTTTACAAAGGCACAACCTCGCCTCGATGCGGACATTCAACGAGGCCATCAATTTCTATCTCATCGGCGTCACGCTGAAGGACGAGGAGTTGATCACGAGCGCCTCTCGAAAAGCCTTTTCTTTCGACACGAGAGGCGACAGTCTCCAGTCTTTCCTTTCTGATGATCTCAAAGCTTGGGGCGGAAGCTCGGCCCACCGTAATGCGCTATACATTCTAGTGCGGACCTTTGTTTCCCCCTTCATCACCTGTTGAGGAGAGCTTGGAATAGTTTTACCACATTCGGTCGCGTTACAGCTCGAAGCTGGAGGCTGCGATAGAGCTATGTTATCGTCTAACAACGAAGAAGATCCAGTTTCACTACAAGACGAGGAAGGACGAGGCTCTAACCCCAAGGGTGGAATGTGATCAAAGGGCTTGGGAGAAGTGGGCGTCCACCGTCATGAGCTTGGTGCAGAGCAACAGGTTACCGTACGATTCATTCGTGGCGACTATCAAGAATGAGTTCGAGGAGACAAAATGTCATGTGTGTGACCCACGGCTCAGTGTGATAGTAGGAGAGACGGCGTTCAGTTGGAATGAGAGGAAGCGAACAGCCAGGACGTGCGTTTCGTTGAGTGACTTGTGCTGAATATGCATGCAGACCGTTGTTTGTACCCTCCTTTGGTGTAATCGTCTACAGAGAACTGCGAGTATAATCTATCGCCATGTTTATAGGGAATCCCGCGGGAAAAGAGATAATGTACCAAAAGACAATCTACATCTTGGCTCCCTGATACTGACGCTCATCCGCTTCTACCACTCCATCCTCGAAATGCTCTTCCACCATCTCGAAATCCCAATGCCTCTAATACTCAGGAAATAAGTCAATAATTAATAACCGGGAAGTTAAGTTAAAGTTAAAGGCTCACCTCTTCGCCCAGCCGTAAATGTGAGCAGTCCCCGTTCCTCACCATCTTCCATCTACCTTCTTCGAATTCATACTGTCCCAAACTAGCACACCCGGCTCTCACTTCCGCAGAAGGATCACCAGTCAATGCACGAGAAAGAGCGATTACTGTTGCGGCGTGAGACGATATGAGGATTGTGTCAACGTTTTCGCAAATGGGTAGGAGGAGGTCGAAGAATTGAGAGGCACGAGAATGCAGCTCTTGGATTGTTTCACCTACAGCAGGATTGTTTAGCACGCGCAGTAAGCGGCATTATAGGAGAGGATGTACCTCGCTGAGGGGGCAATAAAACGGTGTCGTGAGTTGTGGAGATAGAGGGA
>MU271531.1:0-12044 GCA_021432655.1 Atractiella rhizophila
GAAGCTGACTTCTGGTTGCGGTACAGCTGCGTCGACGACATCAGCGTTTGGAAGCACGCCTGCCACAACCACCGCTTCTGCCTTTGGAACAACGCCAGCCACCTCGACATTTGGTACTGGACCAACGACTGGCACATCGGCATTCGGCACCACACCTGCATCAGGAACTTCAGCATTTGGCACTACGTCCGGCACCTCAGCGTTTGGCAGTACGCCTGCCTCAGGAACGTCAGCATTCGGTACCACTCCTACCTCAGGCACTTCAGCCTTCGGAAGCTTCGGTGCTACACCTACTGCTGCGAAACCAGCGAACGCTTTTGGGTCGTTTGGAGGTGGTCTTGGGTCAACATCTACGACTGCAAACCCGTTTGCTGCTAAGCCCACTTCGACCTTTGGAGCCTTTGGAACGTCTATCACAACGCCTGCAGCTGGTTTTGGGACCAGCACTGGCCTCGGTTTAGGTGCAACACAGCCTCAGCAACCTGCGTTCGTTATTCTCACATTCATCACCTTGAAACTGAGATCCCAGCAGTGTTGCGCCGCTGAACAAGAACACAAAGTACGAAGACTTACCAGCGGAGGCAAAAAAAATAGTTGATGAGATTGAGTATGCCTTTTTCGATACGGTGGAGAGCGTCTCATCCAGCTGTGTGACAGCGCTTTCATTCAAGGTCGTCTAGCCATTCGTGATGAGTTGAAAGCATTCGATTTTGGAGCGACCATTCAACAAGGACGTGATAAACTGAAAGAGGTCGAAGCCGTGAGTAACTGCTCATCCCTCATTGATGTCGTACTGACAGAGCGCAACAGCAATACCTTTACACAGATACTTTGCACCAGCAGTCAACGCACACAACTGCCGATTTGAAGAATACGCTGGAGCAGAACGTGCAAGATATGATCAAGACCATCAACATCGTCGATGGTGTAAAAACGCCAGCCAAGGCGGTGGCTAGCGGTCAAGTCGGGGCTGGCTTTGTAGACGAGTATGTCCCTTATTTCGACCCCGTTAAGAGTCGACTGAACCTTAATTGTTAGATATTTTCAACGGAAGACGCAAGAGTTTAAGACCCGGCTGCAGAGGTACCATTCAACTATGGAGGTACGTCCTCCATATCACTTTAACCGATTCCTTCAATTGTGGCGTAGGCTCTGGAACAACAGCTTGCCTCTGTAAGCTCAAGTAAATCCAGAAGAGCTGGAACAGTCAGCCCAGCGGCCATCGGATCCACGCTCCAAGCACAAAATCAGTCCTTTATGCTTCTGGCGTCCTCGATAGCCGATATACACGAAGAGTATATTTTCCTCTGTAAACAGACGAAAACCTGATTGTGTTGTCTGAAAGGGTTAAGCATCTTAAGGTTGACTATCGTGAGATTTATAGGGAGAAGACTGGCCATTTTCATGATCCCTTCGGTGTTAATGGAGAGGTGGACGTGGAGGCTGGGATGGAGGGTCTTTCGATGTCTTGAACATATATTGGTCAGCCGTGAATGCCAAACCGCATTTGATACAAACGTCGCTCATACAATACTCATGTTGGGACCGCATTAAGCTATGATGGAACAAACCATTGGACGCACACAGAATGGCTTCCTTGACAGAACATTGTAACACACAGAGCAGAGCATACTGTTAACGGGACAGCCAATGCAAAACGCTCCACCCGTACTCGAACAGAATGGAGAGGGTATGGAATTAATTGTTGCTACCACTAGAAGTTAGTGTGCCTACTCCTTGAAGTAATGCGGTTCGTAGGAGGACTGCTGAAATCATGCGGTTTGGCTTTCAATTCAAGAAGAGAAGTTCTTCTCCATCGGCTCGAAGACTCAGAGAGATTTGAAGGAACCATCCAATCAGTCATTGGAGCTGACAGCTTGGAATTGCATGCCATTTACGCCCCGAAGGCACGCAGAAATGTAACGGCTAAATTTAACGGACGGGAGGAAGTGAAGACTCGAGTCAACACTTGCCACGGAATGCGACGAATGGAAGACAAAGCAGCTAAGCTTTCGCTGGCTCAATTTATGTGGCAACCAGCATTGTGCGATCTTGATTCTAGGTGGACAGTATCGCTGCCTTCAAATGATTTCAGGTTCAAGGCAGACTCCAGTTTTCAAAGACAATCAAAAGGTGATGGGATAAAAAACAGACTCGGGTCTTCAAACCAAGCAACAAAAGGTGGTGAAGTAAATAATGGATTTAATTGGTACATTAGTTAGAAGGTTCGAAAACAGAGACGACGCTGCTCCTTGGAAAAATTTGGGGTTAGGACTGCTTGAGCCGAGTCCTGTGTCAAATCTCTTGAACGCAGCCCTAATTGTCCTCGTGGAGGAATGGAGTAGAAAGATGCACATCAGTGACTCGTTTCCTTGACTCGAGCTCCCACCTCTCGCTGAGAACTAGAGAGGAGCGTAAAAATGTGAATATATAAAGAGAGTATATGAGACCACTTGAGCATCACAAATCAGCCGTGGTTGTCATTTATCCAAGAGAGAGCCTTCGTGTTTCCGCTTCCATATCACTACATTACAAAATAGTTAAGAGTTAGGTGAGCACGTGAAGTTTCATTCTCTTCTAGGAAGTTGAGTGATGAGTGATATAAACTATGGTATGATAATCTGACAAAAAGCATGATCAAAAAGCTTGAGTCGACATCGCCTGATGACTTCCTGCCTTCAGTGCCAATTGTCTTGCAGAGCATCACTAAAGTGCTTTTTCGCAGGTCATATGTGAGGCATACGAGGATTGAAGGTGAGCAACATGCGTAAGAAGTTCAGATCAAAGCAATTTCATCATTCCTATAGTGTTGCTTTCATGCAGCAGTCGGTTGGTGAAGAAAGACAAGGAAGTCACCCCTGTGACAAGAGTCGCGTGTATGGAGTGGGATGATCCCAGATTTCGCAGGAGAGCAGAGATATCGTGAATATACCATGAGAGAAAACCGAGACGAGACGAAATGCAATGAAAAATCCAACTCACAAATATTCTGGGTCAGACAACCACCAGCAAATCGCTCCTGAGTATCCATTTTGTGCCCTCTTTGACTTCCTTGCCTTCATGGAAAAGACAATCTTTTCCATGTTTATGCAAGAGCGCCGTACCCCTCTCTGTCTCCACCACAATATCAATCACATCCTTCCCCTCTTCATCTTTTGGGTAAGGTTTCTCGAGATAGAACGCAGTCTGTCCACCTTTCACCCCGTCCTGGGTGCCGGAGAGGTAAATTAGGAGGGTCCAGGTCGTACGACAACGAAGAGGAGATGGTTGAGTAAGTGTAACGAGATTCGAATCATCATCTGTTTAATCTGTGTGGTCAGTTATCCCAAATGAGATGTCAAGAGGGCGACACTCACAGTGCTTGTCGAAAAATTGGCCTGGGACGTATCGATACACCCTGATATTCGGATTCAGACCTACCACCTCCTTCTCCTTCACACCGTCACCCAGAATCCCCTCATTTTCTTCTCGTTCAAAGAACTCTTTCAAACCACTATCCTCCCACAATCTCCTCGCAAAGGTCTCATCATCGACCTGAAACCTATCGTTGAAGCGCACTGCTTCTCCGCGTTTTGGACGCACCGGAGTAGTCGTGAAAGGCAGAGTGGAGAGAAAGGCAATATAGGTCTTGCATAAGGACGAAGAGAACAGCGAAAGGATGGTTACGATTTGTTGAGGAAGGAGAACGTTGGCTTCGAGATGGCCAAAGGATTTTATGGCTGGCCAATCTGGAGGTACGGCTTCCAATGCTGGGGAAGCAGCGTTGACTACCGCTTTGCCTTTCGATTTGACGTTGGTTTTCGTGGCTTTCGATGGCATCGTGATGTCGATGTATATTTGGTCGAGATGTTGGGGTTTGGAAAGCGGCGCACCAAGCTGGAGTTGACTTGTATAACTCTTCAACGTGTTATATTTTAGAGGTACATGGAGTTAATCCAACTCCTCTGCCTCAAAGCAAAGGTTGTTTCTTGACTGTGCGGCTCATCGGATTAGCGCGGCTTTGTCTTTCTTCCGTTCAAGAACTTGAAGCCGAAGGAGGACGACCAATGAGCAGCAATCCAAAGTGTGTATCATCTTACTACGTAGCGTCAATCTGATGGACCTTGTTCAGATCTGTCTTCTTGGGATGGGGAGGTCTCTGCATAGGTACGTTGCCTGTTATCAAATATCCATTTGTCAACAACTAACAACGCTTGAAACAGTGGCCGGCGCCACATTTATTGGATTTAAGAGGAACATGAACCAACGTAGGCGTGAGCAGCTGAGGCGAGAGTCAGAATCAGAATGTATGCCATCCTGTTTAAGGTCACGTGATTTACAATCATAATCATTCTCCTTTTTCAGGGCGAGAAAAGGTGCACAAAGACGAAAAACAGTCAGAAACGGTCGGGGTAGCGGCTAAGAGTCCTTCTGATCCTCCGAAAGCATAAATGATTATCTGGTTATAATGATAACTTCCAAAATGTCAATACGTGCGTTTTGATGCGGAAAATTCAATGAACAATTGAAGAGTAACAGCGACACCATCCCTTGCTCTCTATAACATCCATTATAACCCCACGCAGCTCTCCTAAAGTCTCAAGCCTAAACATTGTTGCTTACTGGTCACTGAAATGCGTGACGAGACAGCTGCGTACAAACAAGGCCAAGCCGCCAAAACGTCAACCAAAAAATTCCTAGCACAAAGAACGTGAACCATTTTCTGTCCCTCTCTCTCAAAACTTCCTAAGGTCAGTCATAAATTCTCAAGTCCTGTGTAACATTTACTGACCCGGTAAATAGTATGTCATTCTTCGGCAGAGGCTCCTCTTCCTCCTCCAACAGCGGTACCACCTCAGCACTCTCAACCGCTAAACCAGATGTCCAAGCTCAGGCGAATGCGCTGAAGCAGGCTATTTCTCAACAGATTGGTGACTTAATTTCTGCCTCCTTACTGGAGAAAGACTGAGAAATATGTCGGATGCAGCAACGACGAACGCTCAGGTACGGATCTTTTATTGTCTTATCGTGAAAGATTCAATTGCTGAGGGGTGCGGATGACTAGGGACTTATTGATGTGAGTCCTCCGCTATCCATTTCATTGAGTATTTTTGACACGAACTGGCGCCAGGCCGTAAACCACAAATGGTTAGTCACCCCAGTTCTGCTCGATGTATCTCTCATCCTCAATCCAATTAGTTTTCAAAAATGCGTAACGAAGCCTTCTGACAAGCTAAGCTCATCGGAGGAGGTTTGCACTCTATCTTCGCATACCTAATTATGTCCTAAGGGTTTGTGCTTTAGGGGTGCCTGGATCGTTGCATGCAACGCTATCTCGAAGCTTGTGCGTTGCTTCTATTTCTTTTCAGCCGTCATAACTGACATTGAATTCTTCAACCTACAGACGACATAATCAATCGTACCTAGTTAGTCTCTCCCTTAATGCAGAGCAAATGAAACTGAATGCACGATTAGTATGGCTCGTGTTGCGAAGGAGCGGGATGTCCAGCGATTCGCCCCTGCTGGCAATGCAGATGACGAGTTTCTCTGAACCTACATCATCAATATCCTTTTAATTCGTGATACATTCATTCCCATAGGTAATACTCTTGGAATAATATGTTCACCCTTCTGACATTTATTCTGCTGTGCTACGCATGGGGGTCTGCCCTGATCATTTACACCTCCAATTTACTTCCTTGCCTCCCTTCGATTTCCTACATTCGAACTGACCTAGTAACATAGCGTTGGCGATTTTATATCCGCCATGCAGCATCTCTGCTATTCCACAATTGTTACCGACCGGGAATGTTGTCCGCTATTCGCAAAAGTGAATCCCAGAGCTCTTTCTCCTTCACTTTCTGCGCTGCTGCACTCCTACTACTTCCAACAGAGGCAAAATCGAGCATCATGTCGTCATTTTCTCCCTCCTCGCCTTCATGACGAAACAGCAAACGCTCCAATCGCTTGAGTTCAGCTTCAATGACTGGGCGGCGTCTAGACACGACAGTTATAAGTTCTTGGTTGATGAATAAAGGGAAACGAACTCCTTCAGCTCATTTAATCTTGTGCGTCGAGAAGCGATTTGCGAGCGCATCATCTCCTCCAGTTGTCGTTCTGCCTATTGTAACGCTCTTCAGCGAGTGGAAAGATGGCGAGAAAAGTTGGAATGGAAGCACCTGTGCAGGTCGTAGTTCGTTCAGAAGTTGGTGCATGTTGATAGCTACGATCCGTAAATGTTCCAACTCTCTGTCCGACGAATTGATGGTGGGCACATCCGTCGTAGCTTCATACCAAGCGTAAACCGAGCTATAAAAGACAAAGAAAGATGGAAACGAACGGGGAAGCCCTGGGCCTGCAAGTATGGAAGAGAGGAGTTCGTTCCATGTCCTCAGGAGGGTGTTGAGAAGTGAACGGAGGATGATGCGCCTGTCTGCTCCACAATAGCTTCAAGTTAGGTGACGGACAACAGAATGTCTGAGCATACCTGTGCCCTCTTTCCTCTGGAAGAGCTGTGGCACTCCCATACTCTCCAGTGTCTCCTCTTGAGTCTTTATCTGTTCCATAAAGGTTGAGAGAACGTCTTAGGGATGAAGTGACAGGACACGAACAGGCCATCTCTCGCCAAACACCTCCCACGCTCCCTCTTCCACGATCCACTCCTGCTTCGGCGGCTGCAGTTCATGCAGCGGAAAAGTTACGTCTTCTCCATCCGCATTGGAGTACGAACCCTGCGCGTCTGGCTCTGGAGGATGCGAGGAGGTGAGCTTGGAGAGGTTGGCTTCCGTGTAGCGCAGATAGTACGACGGCGGTTCCGGGAAAGGGGAGGTAACGTTTGAGAGATCCTCTTCAGGGTCCATACTGTTAGTTCAAATCATGCGCTAGGACTTCAATTCTTTCTTGTGAGAACTTGACTTGGGCTGGCGACACGTGACCACGACAGCTCCACGCCAAATTTCTTGTGAACCACCATTGCTGCTTGCTTCTGTGCGTTATTGATGTTCTGTTGATAGTATCGTAATATTCGTATATCATGCTAATTCGACCTCTCCTCCGTACCTCCAAACGCCTTCTGCACTCCGCTCCCAGATTCTCCGCTGCCGACACAGAACTACTTGCAATCCTCGACAGCCGCTCATCACCAGCTCCCAAGTCTTCCATCGATCCCACACGCACGACTGGTCTTTTCGGACACTCACGCTTACGCACGCCAGCCGATTTCCCAGCTGTAGCACGATGGACGGGGCAACGTGTAGCTGGAATCGTCGAAGGCATCTGTCGGGACTTTGACACGCTTTACACCCCTTCAACTGCCAACCAAGCACCACGGTTCCAGGAGCAGACCAGAGATCCATTGCTCGCTTCTCTGGATATAAGGCAACAGCTTTTCACCATCGTGGCGAGGCTGGATAAGGTCTCAGACCTGCTGTGTGGCGTTATCGACCTTGCAGAGCTCGTGAAGAACGTACATCCTTCTCAGGAATGGGTGGAAGCGAGCGAAGTAGCGCATGCTGAGTTGCATAACTATATGAATGTTTTGAATACCCATGTTGGGCTCCATCGAGTTCGTCTTCTGCTTCTCCTCTTCCTTTAACCTCAGACAAATGTTGATGAAGAGAAAGCCAGGCGCTCAAACGGATAATCAATTCTATTCCGTTCCCTTCTTCCGACACCGCAGACCCGGAGCTCTTCAACACCTACACCATCGCTCTCCAATTCCTGAGAGACTTCGAGAAGTCTGGCATTCACCTTCCCCCACATCAGCGTGAGCTCTTCGTGCAAGAATCCGACACGATTTCTTTCTTAGGACAAGATATCATGGAGATTCCGTACAGACGTCGATCTGCGCAAGTTGAGCTGGACCTTGGGAATGGTGGGAAGAAAATGCGGCTACGAAGGGACGGGAGCCAAATCCACGGGCTGCGCTATGGTGATGATGAGAGAGTGAGGAAGGCAGCATACCTCGCTGTCCATAAAGCAGAACCAGAAGATTTAGAGACTTTAGAGGAGATGTTAAGAAAGAGATGCGAGGTTGCAAGATTGGTGGGATATGAGAATTGGGCAGAGTTGACTCTGCATGATAAAATGGCGAAGACCCCAGGTTCGTCTCCAGTTTCACCGCTCCTTTGATCTGTTAACACGACCATTGGGGGTACCAGAGAATGTCAACTCCTTCCTGAATGCCATCTCCACGTCCATCCTCCCTCAAGCGACATCAGAGCTGTCCATCCTCCAGCGACTAAAACAATCAACACAACACCTCTCTTCCCCTCCACCGGTATACCCATGGGATCGCGACTATCTGACCAATTTATTCCTCACCGCAACCACCTCACCAAAAGACGCAAATATCGAAGAAGAGCTCAGCGCCTACTTTTCACTCGGTACTGTCTTCCGCGCTCTTTCTCACCTCTTCCAATCCATTTATGGACTGCGCTTCGAACTCCAGTCTCCTCTGTTAGGGGAGACGTGGGATCCCTCTGTCCTCAAGCTTTCGATGTTGGATGACAAAGATGAGAAGGTTGGGACGGTCTATCTGGATCTGTTTTGGAGGGAGGGGAAGAATTCTGCGCCGGCTCACTACACAGTGACATGTTCAAGGAGGACGGACCTGGATCTCTCTTCTGGATCTGCTGCAGAAGCAGAAGACGAAGGAGGATTGAATGCTGAACACGTAAAGAAGAAGGGGGAGGAGGGAACCTACCAGCTACCGGTTGTGGTGCTTGTTTGTGGATTCGGAAGGTCTAAGAGGGAGGGAAAGAATGTAGTTCTGCTCAAGTGGGGAGAGGTAGAGACATTGTTCCACGAGATGGGACATGCTATTCATTGTTTGTACCCTCACTTTCTCCACCCCTGAGCTGGACGCTGATGTGCACATTCTCGACAGCGATGATTGGTCAAACCCCATACCACAACTCATCCGGCACCCGGGTCGCAACAGACTTTGTCGAACTCCCTTCAATCCTAATGGAGCACTTTCTATCCTCTCCCCCCATCCTCTCCCTCTTCACACACTTCTCCAACCAATCACCCCTTCCCCTCCCCAAACTCCAAACCTATAAAAAGCAGCATCGCACATTCCCAGCCCTGGAGGACACTTGGCAAATCACGCTCGCCGACCTCGACCTAGAATACCACTCGTCCCTCCCCCTCTCCCCATCCTTCGACTCAACCTCTACATTCTCCCGCGTCCAAAACTCTCGATATCCCATCCCGCACGCCGCGGGCACTCACCACCAAACCCAGTTCTCCCATCTTGTCGGATACGGCGCTACCTATTATTCGTACATCTTTGACCGCGCCATCGCTTCGAGACTTTTTCATAAAATCTTCGATAACAGTCCGTTGGACAGAGAGAGTGGGGAGTGGTTCAAAGAGAAACTCCTCAGGTGGGGGAGCGCAAGGGATCCGTGGAAGTTGGTCGCTGATGCGCTTGGACCGGGAGAGGAGGCGGAGAGAGTTAGAAGCGGAGATGAGAAGGCGATGGAGGAGGTGGGAAGGTGGGGAGTGGAGTTGGCGAAGGCGAATAGCGTACAGCGTTGATCGCTACTGAGGTATTCATATGGAGCAGCTAGTGTGAAGCATTAAATAGAGATGGTAATTTCAAAGACAGAGTGCATATGAACAAATTCCTGGGCAGCATATGAGCGGCATATGAATGAGTAGGCATGAATGAATCTCGGAGAAATATCGAAGAGCAAACAACCAAGACAACTGACGAAAGGAACAAATTACAGAGCGAGGTAAGGTTACGATTTTCAGAGGAAAGAGGCGAGGTAGGAAAGAGAGAGACAAACAACAAGAACAATAAGGCGGTGTATACGAACGTTTCAACAACTATCAACTTTGCATCTCCACTCTCTGCATCTGTTGAGAGAGTCCGGCGTCCCAAACCACAGCAGGCGACGTTGGCCAGAGGCTGCCACTACCACTTCCGCTCCTCCCATTCAAGCTTAATCTCACCTCTCCGTTTCCATTTCCACCGCCCACGCCGTCCGAACTCCCACTAGACGAATTGAGGCGTCTCAACAAGTCTCTACCCTCTTCCAAGAACCGACTCAACCTCCTGCTCTCCTCCTCTGCCCTTCCGATAGAACGCTCGAGCTCTTCCTTAAACCGCTCCTTATCATCGTCTCCCATCCCATTACTGCTGTTCATTGCTTGATGATGCAAAGGCAGCATAGCTGAAGCTACGGCGGCCAGTTCTGGCAAAGTGTTCGAAGGAGAACGACGTTCTTGAGGTTGGATTTGAGCGAGGGGTTGGAGGTGCGATTTTGGTTGGAATTGAGGCTCGGGTTGGAGTTGTTGAGCAGCAGGAGATTTGCGTCTCCGGATAGAGGGATCAATGACTTCTGATGATGTCGAAGTGGATGATGGGGAGAGACGAGCTGAAGAAGTTTGTTGGCGAGCGTACGTTTGCGGTGGTGGGTAAGGAGTATAGGTAGCGTGCTGCTTCTGATAAATGTTCCATCAGCATATCACGTTGGTAGTTTCGGGGAGGCGAGGAAAGAGAAATATAGCTCACTTTCGGGGTCTGAGATTGTGAGGCTGAGTTGGCGGCTGGAACTCTTTTGCGACGTTTTATAACCGGTCGTTTCATGTTTACAGGACGATGTTTGCGATGGAGCTGTTCGACCAATACAATCACTTCAAATTCAATTAAGACCACTCAGAGAGCCAACCTTATAATACAGACCTGAAGTCCCTCGTAAGCTTTTAATAATAATATCAAAGAAGAAACGTACCACAGGCATTACAGGCAACCCTACCTTCTCCATCCCTCCTCCACAATGGAGTATTGAACGTCCCACAATTTTCACAACACATCGGGGCAACTTTTCCAGGAGCAGCGGCTGACGAAGCACTCACGCTGTCTCCAGCCTCAGCATCCTCCATCAACTGGTCTTCTCCCATCTCCTCAGCGCTCATACTGCCCTCCGGGGTCTGCATCCCATTACTTCGCTTTTCTGCTGACCCCGGTCCAGAAACAGGAACAAGCCGTCCAGAATTGTTGAAACTTGGGCATCCCCGACATTGCGGTGCTCCTCCTTTCCCATTGCAAAGCCCATCTCCGGGACAGGATCCCAGCGGCGGTTCGTCTGGGAGCGACTTGCTGGCAAGAATGGCTGGTGACGGTGCTGGGGTGAGAACTGGCATTTTGCAGAATTTTGATTTGGGCCGAGAAGTTGTTAGTCGTAGGGGTGGGTAGGTAGAGCAGGGGCCCAATCTGATAGAAAGGATTGAAAACGATAAGAATCAGAAATTGTAGGATTGGGATTGGTCGTGCAGATATGCAAGATATGCCACGCACGAATGGGCGGAGATTGCCCAAACAAACGCAGCCAATCAGAGTTGCCCTGTTATGTGCCATCTTATCAGGAGCAGAGAAGCTGTCTTTGGTCCAGTGTAAGAGAGTCAAAGGTATCCTAGCAGTTTTATCAACAAAGAAGTCGTCATTTCGATATATCGCGGTGTCGGGCGAGTGTATTGTTCTGAGGAATATTAGGACAGGCCGTTCTGATTGTCTCCGTGAACAGTCAGTATTTTTTCCTTGATTTTGTGCAGGAAAGGGTGCAAGGTGGGATCGATGTATATTCTCAACTGCTGTTGAACTTCTCCATCACAGACTTGAGATGAGGTGGCCCAATTTTGCATTCCGGAAGTTTACCTACCTTCACGTACGTTGGTGGGAGTGGGTTCCAGAGAGCCTCCATCCATATTCCTAAGAGGAATATCAGTGCTACCTGTGACAGAGCCGTCTAGAGAGCTGAACTGCAAAGCAGCATAGTTAGGGAGCTTGATCTCTACATCGCTGATTGGAAGTCCCCGAGGGCAACCACAGGCGCTTGATGTAGGATGAATCTGCATGCGTAACTCACGGAGCTAGTCTGATGTGACTGATGCTAGAACAATCCAACCTCACATCTTCTCTTCTCTCAAATCTGTCACAATAAATACTACCAACACCAACCGTCTACTTCAACAACGCGATCCAATCCATTGCTATCGCCTCCATGTCTACTGATCATCCTAGCAAGATCTTTAAGGTCTCCGAGAACATCAAG
>MU271531.1:13119-49099 GCA_021432655.1 Atractiella rhizophila
CATTGTTACCATCGTTTCTCGGTCGATACATTTGGAGATTTCAAGTGGCAGGAGTGGGGGCGAAAGAATGATGCCGTAGGAGGTACGATGGCTTACATGGAAGCGATGAAGCATGAAGTGTTGAGCGTTGCTCAATCGCTGGCGAAAGGTATACTCTTCGTCATTGGTAATTGTATGCTAACATTCCGCTATGTAGACCATAAAGATCGTGTCACAGTGCACAGGAAGGTCCCTTTACCTCCTCGAGCGGCTTGCTACGGAAGAGAAGAGGAGGTCAAGAAAGCGATAGAATTCATCCTTACCGGCAAGAAGCACCTTGCTATCATTGGTGGCGCAGGGAATGGCAAATCTACCGTTGCACTGGAAGTCTTACATGCAGACAGAATCAAAAACGCATTTAGGACGGCCACGGATGGGAAGGAAGAAGACTTTCGCTTTTGGATGCGATGCGACGCTTTCTCCAATTTCTCCTCTCTCTCGACCAACCTTTGCAAGGAAGTTTTTGGATTAGCTCCTCCGCCTAGTGAAGATGAGCTTATTGCTGTCGCACAATATTTCAATGCTCACAAGTGTCTCCTTGTCCTCGATAATTTTGAGACCCCTGCACGATCTGACAAGAATAACCTACAGTCATTTTTCCAGACTCTTTTTTCCACCAAATGTCCTTCTGGTTCCATTCTCGTCGTAGTACATCGAGGCCATCAGGTTGAACATGTGAACTCACCAGGCGTAAAATTGCAAAAGCTGGCGATTGGAGGCTTGAGCAACGATGGCGCACTGGGTATGTTCGAATACATGTACATTGCTCGAGAAGGTTATTGCCCGGATGATGAACAACTAGTGAAGACCATTGTCTCCAAACTGGATCACCATGCCTTGTCCATCAAGCTCTTCATTCTTCGTGCAAACGAAGAATCGACCAAGGAGCTAAGGGTTTTGGTCGATGAATGGGAGGCAAAGAAAACCAACGTACTCTGGAATGAAGACAGCAAAGAGACACAGACGCTTGCGACTTCGATCTCCTTTTCATTCGATTCCCCCCTGCTCAAGAAGAATGAGGTCCTCAGTGCTTTTATCCTTGCCCTTCTATCCTGGACCCCTGATGGTCTTCTGGCCGACGACATTATTGCCTTTGGCAATAACTCCAGCCTTCCCCATTCAGAGGATTCTGCTGTGCTCGTCACCTCAATCTTAAAGGTCGGACTTGCTGAAAATGTTGATGATATTAAACGATTGCGCATGCTGGCCCCAATTCGTGAATATATCAACCGTTTAGTCTTGGGTCCTCTTCCTCCTTTCAAAGTCACCACTTTATCACTTGAACCCTTAACTGAAGGTCTAATTGAGAAGGCTGATAAAAGTTTTCGACAGTTTGAAGATGATGCTGAAAGGATCGGACTGTTGACTTTTCGCAACGATTTTCCAAACCTTGAACACGTACTTCTAGCTGCCTTCAAACATCTCAAAGATCCAACAATGGGATTCAATTTCATCGTCAAAATTTGGAGATTTCTATATCTTCAAAGGCTCCTCTCAGTGGCATTGATACAGAGTGCTTTATCCTGCAAGAAGCTTACATCACCTCCAGCAATCACAGCCGAATTGAACAGGGTTCTTGGGTTATGTTTCCAACAGAAAGGGAACCCGCAACAGGCACTGAAACAGTTTGAGGAGGCAAAGCAGCTGTATTTGGTGTTGGAAGATCGGCGAGGCCTGGCCCACTGCATTCATAGCATGGGGGAGATCGAGCAGCTCCGTGGGAAGAATGAGGACGCACTGAAACAGTTTGAGGAGGCAAAGCAGCTGTATGTGGTGGTGGAAGATCAGCAAGGCCTGGCCCACTGCATTCACAGCATGGGGGAGATTGAGCACCATCGTGGGAAGAATGAGGAAGCACTGAAACAGTTTGAAGAGGCAAAGCAGCTGTATCTGGTGGTGGGAGATCAGCAAGGCCTGGCCCACTGCATTCTCGGGGTGGGGAAGATCAAGCAGCATCGTGGGAAGGATGAGGATGCACTGAAAACAGTTTGAGGAGGCAAAGCAGCTGTATCTGCTGGTGGAAGATCGGCAAGGCCTGGCCCACTGCATTCGCAACATGGGGGAGATCGAAAAGCATCGTGGGAAGAATGAGGAAGCATTGAAACAGTTTGAAGAGGCAAAGCAGCTGTATGCAGTGGTGGAAGATCGGCGAGGCCTGGCCCATTGCATTTACAACATGGGGCTGATCGAGCAGCGTCGTGGGAAGAATGAGGATGCACTGAAACAGTTCGAGGAGGCAAAGCAGCTGTATGTGGTGGTGGAAGATTGGCAAGGCCTGGCCACTGCATCCGCAGCATGGGGAAGATCGAGCAGCTCCGTGGGAAGAATGAGGAAGCACTGAAACAGTTTAAGGAGGCAAAGCAGCTGTATCTGCTGGTGGAAGATCGGCGAGACCTGGCCCACTGCATCCGCAGCATGGGGGAGATCGAGCAGCATCGTGGGAAGAATGAGGAAGCACTGAAACAGTTTGAGGAGGCAAAGCAGCTGTATCTGCTGGTGGAAGATCAGCGTGGCCTGGCACACTGCATTTACAGCATGGGGGAGATCGAGCAGCATCGTGGGAAGAATGAGGAAGCACTGAAACAGTTTTAAGGAGGCAAAGCAGCTGTATCTGCTGGTGGAAGATCGGCGAGACCTGGCCCACTGCATCCACAGCATGGGGGAGATTGAGCAGCGTTGTGGGAAGAATGAGGAAGCCCTGAAACAGTTTGAGGAGGCAAAGCAGCTGTATCTGGTGGTGGAAGATCAGCAAGGCCTGGCCCACTGCATCCGCAGCATGGGGAAGATCGAGCAGCTCCGTGGGAAGAATGAGGAAGCACTGAAACAGTTTGAGGAGGCAAAGCAGCTGTATGTGGTGGTGGAAGATCGGCAAGGCCTGGCCCACTGCATTCGCAGCATGGGGGAGATTGAGCAGCGTCGTGGGAAGAATGAGGAAGCACTGAAACAGTTGGAAGAGGCAAAGCAGCTGTATCTGCTGGTGGAAGATCAGCGAGGCCTGGCACACTGCATTCACAGCATGGGGGAGATCGAGCAGCGTCATGGGAAGAATGAGGAAGCACTGAAACAGTTCGAGGAGGCAAAGCAGCTGTACGTGGTGGTGGAAGATTGGCAAGGCCTGGCCCACTGCATCCGCAGCATGGGGAAGATCGAGCAGCTCCATGGGAAGAATGAGGAAGCACTGAAGCAGTTTGAAGAGGCAAAGCAGCTGTATTTGCTGGTGGAAGATCGGCAAGGCCTGGCCCACTGCATTTACAGCATGGGGCTGATCGAGCAGCGTCGTGGGAAGAATGAGGATGCACTGAAACAGTTTGAGGAGGCAAAGCAGCTGTATCTGGTGGTGGAAGATCAGCAAGGCCTGGCCCACTGCATCCGCAGCATGGGGAAGATCGAGCAGCTCCATGGGAAGAATGAGGAAGCACTGAAACAGTTTGAAGAGGCAAAGCAGCTGTATCTGCTGGTGGAAGATCGGCAAGGCCTGGCCCACTGCATTTACATCATGGGGGTGATCGAGCAGCATCGTGGGAAGAATGAGGAAGCACTGAAACAGTTTGAGGAGGCAAAGCAGCTGTATCTGCTGGTGGAAGATCGGCGAGACCTGGCCCACTGCATTTACAGCATGGGGGTGATCGAGCAGCATCGTGGGAAGAATGAGGAAGCACTGAAACAGTTTGAGGAGGCAAAGCAGCTGTATCTGGTGGTGGAAGATCGGCAAGGCCTGGCCCACTGCATTCGCAGCATGGGGGAGATTGAGCACCATCGTGGGAAGAATGAGGAAGCACTGAAACAGTTTGAGGAGGCAAAGCAGCTGTATCTGCTGGTGGAAGATCGGCAAGGCCTGGCCCATTGCATTCGCAGCATGGGGGTGATCGAGCAGCGTCGTGGGAAGAATGAGGAAGCTCTGAGACAGTTTGAAGAGGCAAAGCAGCTCTATTTAGCCCTCGAAGACGTGGGAGGTCAACTCAATTGTCTTTACAGTTATGCTTCCATTTTCATTCAGGATTCTCAGTTCACAAAGGCGATTGGGCTTTACAAGGAAGCGATCACTTTGAGTCAGACAGTGGGTGGCTATATGGAGGCCATCTGTAGACAGACAATGGCACAACAACTCTTCATACTGTCCAGGTATGCTGAAGCAAGGGAGGAAATTGAGAAGGCTCACTGGCTTTACACGGAATGCTGTGCAGCTTCAGACATTGAAGACTGTGATAATTTGCTTGACAGAATTGGACAGGGAGAGAGAGCTATGAGTGTGACAAAAGAACCTGCTACGTAAAAGGCTTCGAGATGGCAAGGAATTGTTGGATCGTTTTGGTACATTTCACTTCACAGTCTCCATATAAATTGATCTTCTGTAGGGGTGAAGCTTCAAGCAAACTAAACAAGCCAACATAAGGGAAAAGGAATATCAATTAAAACTCTATCCATCAAGGGATCTCTGGCAATCCATTCATGTTTCATCATATATGTTGTAGACAGTGGAGGAGTGTTGCTATAGCATGTCACTTTCTGAGGACATGATGTCATATGCAGGTATGAGATGCAGGATACACGCCTCCATAGCCCAGAAAAGTTGATGCAAGTCATTCTCAGGCTTGCTCGTACACATTATTGAAATATACTTGTCCAGGTCAGATGACTTACTTTCCTAATTCGCTAGTCAGCGTTCTTACCAATCGCCGCTTTACCTCTTCCTGTACTCTTTGCTGCTCAGTACTCCTATTCATTTTGCTAATCTGCATCACAACTGTTTTTATCTTGACATCCATTCATATTATTCCCCTTCTTATAACTTATTTCTGACTATTTCCTTTGTTGCCTTCCCGATTTAGATATCTTACATGTTTCATATGATATGCTTTACAGTTCATGGCAGTGCTCCTACACATATATATAAATCAAGATGTAGTGGTGATGACCCTAGAGTATTCTCTTAGGTTTATCGCTATTATAGGTTAGTCACTTCATGTCATGATATCTCTTAGGTTTATCTCTACTACAGACACATCGTTCATCAGCGACTGTACATATTGTCAACTCAAACAGAAGAATATTTTCTCATATCTTCAAAATCAAATTTTAAGAAGTTAGCAAAATGTCGGAAGTCTGGGGAGATATGGAGACATATGATTTGCTATCAATGGAGGAATATATCCAATTAGAAACTGTTAGGGCTGACACTATGTGCGGTCGCCAATGGGCGATGCGTCTGTAGTGGAGATAAACCTAAGGGCATGATATGACATGAAGACTAACCTGTAGTGGAGATAAACCTAAGAGAATACTCTAAGGTCACCTCGGATCTATATATACAAGCGGAATAACACTGCCACAAAGTGTAGAGGAGAGCAGATGAAACATGCAAGAGAACTGAAAGGGGAAGCGACAGTGGGATTATGCGGAGTTAATAAGAGGAGGATAGGCACAATTGGGCTAAGTGGTGATGTAGGTGCAAATAGGCGACGGGAGACGCAGAGTGGCGAACGGATGCTGATTTGCGTAAGATGCAAACCTGACAACACCCCCCAGTTTCTGTGGTGCTTGCAGTAAGCAGAAACTTCTGCTTTGTGAGGTTTGCCAATTTTTGTGAAAAGTGCCTGAAGTACCAGCCGCCGCTCGGACAGAGATGAAATTGTCGGAGTAAAGAGACATTGTGTACCTCACAATTTGAGGAATTTTTTTTGAAGTTGACCAGGTGTTGTTTTGGTGTACTAAGTGCGCATCCTGCGAAAACGGGCTGGACAACTCACCAACAAACCGGTCGCCGATCTGCCTGTTGAGGGGCAGATCGGCGCCTCGCCTAGACCTATGTTCAACAATGTGACTAGGGATTCACCCAGCGAGGCGTGTAGAGGAGTAGGACTTCTTAAAGTGAGGGGGAGGGGACCTCGTGATTGAGGGCAATTTTCGTAAATGCGACATTGGTGATGGTGCGAGAATGCAATGAGCATTCGTCTTTGACGGGCGACGCATGGACTCACCAACAACCAAGTCGCCGACTTGCCCGTTGAGGAGCAAGTCGGCACCTTGGCTTGGCCTAAGTATCAAAGACTAGGATTTCACCCGGCAAGGCATATAGGGGTGTTGGATCCCTTAAAGTGAGGAAGACCCTCTAGTGCTTTTTCGTCGAAGGTTACGAGAACGCGCATTTGGGCGATTTTTGGCGGAGTTTGGTATGGAATCGGGACGAACCGCGAGAAGGTGTGCAGTGTGATAGTCTCTTATAGCATCCTGCGAATTTTCTAGATCTGCGATGTTGATCCACTCGTCCTCAGATGGTGAATACCCTTTGTATCGAACGCGATATTTGAAAACTCTATTTCGGGTACCGAACCATTTTCCATCGACAATTTTCTCCACTTCCCATTCTTCAATTCCATTCACCAATTCCGGAGGTGGTTTGGGCAACTGGACTCTGCCCGGGATGTCGTCTTCGTTGACTTTTCGTATTAGACCTACATGGAACACTGGATGTATCTTCCATGAGGATGGCAACTCGAGTTTAAGGTTGAGGGGACCCAAAACTTGTGAAACGCGAAAAGGGCCATGCCATTTGTCCTCTAACTTTTTGACAGGTCTCGTCAATTTGATGTTTTTCGCGCTCAACCAGACGAAATCGCCGACGTGATATTCGGGCGCCGGTGCGCGTTTTCTGTCATAATGTTTTGCCATAAGATCTGCTGCTTGCTCGAGTGCCGCTTGTGCTTCCCGGTCGGCGATTTGCATCTTTTCGACGAATTGCGCCGCCGCGGGAACGTCCTCGTCGGAGATGGGTTCAAAGGCCATGCGGGGATGTTGGCTGCAATCGAGCGAAAATGGAGTTACGCCCGTCGCCGAACTGACGCGATTGTTGAGGGCAAATTCTGTGTTGGGAAGTCCTTCCACCCAATTATCTTGAAGGTGGTTGCAGAAAATGCGCAAATATTGTTCAACCTCTTGGTTCATGCGTTCAGTCTGACCATCACTTTGTGGGTGATAGGCTGTCGATGGTGAACCTTTGATATCTAATAGGCGAAAAAGCGCGGATGTGAATTTGGACACAAACTCTTTGCCTCGATCGAAAATTGCAACATCGAAAAGTCCATGTAACTTCCATATGTGATTGCAAAAAAGTCTTGCAAGGCCTTCTGCATCCATCATCGAATGGGTGGGCATGAGATGGGTGCGTTTTGAGAGTCTGTCTACGATGACGAAAATCGTGTCAAACCCCAGATTCTGGGAGTGATCCAACCAAGTCCATGCTGACAATTTGCCATCGGCGCTTGGGAATGTCATTTGGTTGCAAAAACCCGACAGGTGGGGAAGGAAAGTTTTTCGTTCTGTGGCAAGTGTGGCAGGCGTTGACATAGCGGCGAACGTAATGCGCCAAACCTGGCCGCCAGTAGTACCTTTTTACGAGAGCCATTGTCGATTTTACTCCTGGATGACCGGCGATTTGCGAATCGTGCAGGTCTTGCAAAATCGAGAGGCGAATTTCGTCGTCGCGGGGAATGTAGAGTTCTCCGCGAAAATAGACAGCGCCATCGACTTCTTGCCACTCCCGTTGGCGAATTGCGTGGACTGGTTCGTCTAGGATCTCTCTCAAGGCCTTGACTACTTGTTCTTCCCGTTCGGGTACCTTTTTCATGCGTTCCAGTATACTGAACTCTGACATTTGTCTTGTGAGCGCAACCGCGCTCCCAGTCGCGTTGATCGTGATACGATCCGTGTTGAAAAAACATTCCGGGAGCAATGCTACATTGAAATTGTCGCAAGTCGCCGGTTTGTGATCTGACCGCCGACTGAGCGCATCTGGTTTTGCGGAGTTTCGTCCAGGACGGCGTAAAAGCGTGAAGTTGAAAGTTGAAGTTCAGTGATCCACCGCGCTTGTCGCCAATTTAACTTTTGTGGCATCCTGAAATATTCAAGGTTTTTGTGGTCTGTCAAGATCAGAAGAAGGACACATGGAGAATCGTCCGTGGTGCGAGTAGAATAGAACATTTCGCCATGACCCAGGATAGGTACTTTGATTCCGTTGCCAACTTCGAGGGTCTCATTACCCGATTCCTCTCTGAAATTGTGGATGAGTTCCCTCCGAAACTCCGTGGGCTTAGAACAGCCTGAGTCGAGACACCTTTGATTTGAGCCGCGAAGAGAGCGATGTCGCCGAGGACAGACAAGGCAGGAGATAGAGACATGACTTTGGGAATGGGGATCTCATGTCGGACGGCTAAGTCGAGCAAAATGAGGGCATGAGCAGGCTCTGCACCATTGATATCAAGAGAATGTGCATTGATATCCCCATTCTAACCCGGCTGATGTCACCAACGTAGCAGGCGTAGTGAGAGACTTCTTGTGTCCCAAAGCTGCCACTGACATCCTGATGCCTATCACCCCAATTGGCATTGGTAGGGAGCACGTTCAATCCTGAGAGAAAGGAAGGAGGCATAGAAACTGTGATAGGCGTGTCCGAAGAAACAGCAACATTGGCGGCGAGAGATAAGGAAGCCTTCTTAGCACGGAATTGTTCGAGTTTTTCGTATACTGGCGGGAGCCTTCAGCCCAACTCTAAGCTTATTTCGGGTGTTCACAGAATTTTCACATGGACCTTGACTGAACTGCTACCAAAGTTACAAAGCCGAGCACCAAGGAAAGCTAGTCTCGGGCCAGACTCCACGCGCTGCTGGATATTTGGAAAAAAGCTACTTTGCAAAAAATCACGTGCGTACACTACATTGGTAATATGAACTACTACGTCATTACAATTTAAGAAATCAACGTATCCAAAATCCAGCAGCGCTGGAGTCTGGAACCACTCGTGTGGGGAACCTGTCGAAATCCGAACCGACCATTTTTGAACGCAAATATCTCAACCACAACAGCTGGTACGGCTTTGGAGTAAGCGTGAATCCGGATAGTTTTAGCAAAATATTGGTTTGCGCGCTTTTTTGGTGAGTTTTCGTCCTTTTTTCAGCTTTGGATGTAACCATCTTTGCAGGTCTATATCTCGTTACATACGCGGTATTGAGCTCCATGGAGCCTCAGGGAGGTCCAATGTGACCTCCTTTATCCATTCCAGGCGGCGGAACACGCAGAGATCGCATACCCACCGAGAACGACAACCATCCACCTCACCCTACCAGCGTCCTGCCAACCCCTCTTCTCGGTCGCTAGCCTCTCAAACTGCGCTGAGAAGATAAGAAAGGGCTCCCAGACTCTCTGTGAGTGTTTTCAGACCTTTAGCGCCTTCCTATCCCGATCCATCGCTCCTCTCCGGTACCGTCCTTTCACCTCCCTCCCTTTCCTCTCTCTCCATCTCGTGAAGCTTGCTAATGATCTAAAACGGCTCTAGTGACACTTACGAACGAAATCCACGTGGATCGCCAGCTCCTACAAGCACTTATGAGGAACGACACCCCTGCCTTTCTCCGCCTCTCTTGCCTTAGATGTCACTCTAAAGAGCGCCAAAGCGCTTACAAGAAGGTAGAACGGTGTACAAGGACACGTTGATGTTTTTATAAGATGATATGAGCATGTGTGGGTGGAATGATATCAAAGAGGGCGTAGGGCATTCTATTTCATGACTCATGCTGCAGATGGACTCAACTGGTAAGTATTGAAGTTTTCAAGCTGCCAGCAGTTTCTGCATTGCAATATGTCCAAGTGTAGCTACATGAATAAATACCTCCTGCAATCAAGATTTTACACCTGTAAGCTGACCTGAAAGGCACGCGCGAACGCATTCCGACATGCAGAATGAGAACCTGAAAAAAACTCAATACCGCCCTGACTTGTCTCCTCTTCTACGTCTAATGCTCCCACGTGGCAACGATGGATGGTATAAAGGCGGAGATGTGGAGGCACACGGGGAGGGGCAGATTGGTTCTGAGTGGTACGGTGGGTTGGTGGATCTGGCGGAGTTAGTGATATTCTTTCATAAGGAGCATGACTGCCTTCGTACTTCGTTCTAGGTGTCTCGCAGGCTCTGTAGAACGTTTGGAGGCGTCGTCCAAGCGAGGGAGAGACAAATTGCACTTGGAAAGGCGGAGGAACGACCGTTCCTCATAAGTGCTTGTAGGAGCTGGCGATCCACGTGGATTTCGTTCGTAAGTGTCACTAGAGCCGTTTTAGATCATTAGCAAGCTTCACGAGATGGAGAGAGAGGAAAGGGAGGGAGGTGAAAGGACGGTACCGGAGAGGAGCGATGGATCGGGATAGGAAGGCGCTAAAGGTCTGAAAACACTCACAGAGAGTCTGGGAGCCCTTTCTTATCTTCTCAGCGCAGTTTGAGAGGCTAGCGACCGAGAAGAGGGGTTGGCAGGACGCTGGTAGGGTGAGGTGGATGGTTGTCGTTCTCGGTGGGTATGCGATCTCTGCGTGTTCCGCCGCCTGGAATGGATAAAGGAGGTCACATTGGACCTCCCTGAGGCTCCATGGAGCTCAATACCGCGTATGTAACGAGATATAGACCTGCAAAGATGGTTACATCCAAAGCTGAAAAAAGGACGAAAACTCACCAAAAAAGCGCGCAAACCAATATTTTGCTAAAACTATCCGGATTCACGCTTACTCCAAAGCCGTACCAGCTGTTGTGGTTGAGATATTTGCGTTCAAAAATGGTCGGTTCGGATTTCGACAGGTTCCCCACACGAGTGGTTCCAGACTCCAGCGCTGCTGGATTTTGGATACGTTGATTTCTTAAATTGTAATGACGTAGTAGTTCATATTACCAATGTAGTGTATGCACGTGATTTTTTGCAAAGTAGCTTTTTTCCAAATATCCAGCAGCGCGTGGAGTCTGGCCCGAGACTAAAGGAAAGCATGGTACGCAGATTGCATAGGTACCAAGCAGCATACATTTTTTTTCTGTTTTGCCATGAAGTATAGAGCATTAAGACTTCGATCATATAAACAATCTTAATTGGGTCATATACCATTCAAATATTCACTTTGTTTTAGAATGAGGATTATGGAGCACTTTGGCATTACTTAGCATCATTTAAAGATGATCGGGAAGGCTGAAAGTCCAAAGTATATTTGTAGACCCGTTCGGAGGGTTTCAGATCACCTGACGGAACAAAGACCCCTACGAATTAGCACTCAGTTTTTGTTCAAGGAAATGAAAATGGACAGTAATCATCGCAAAGCTGTATTGTAGCACTGGAAATTATCTATGCTATGTTTGTTACCTCAAGCTTGTATGCTGCTTTGGTCCTACAATGAAGCGCAAATCCAAAGAAGTATGACTCCTTTCTGAGCTCATTAGCCTGCTGCAAATCCAACGTTGGGAAATCTTCTGAAATTAACCATACTGCCATTTGTGGAACGAGCAATGGTCGTAGCACCTGGTCATTAGTCCATAATGGTTTTGTTTGTTAAGAATCAATGCTGTCAGATTGCCATTCTTGACGTAGAGTGGATTCGATAATTGATGCACCTTGAGGGCCATAGCTATGTAACGATCTACTTAGGGGTATTATTCTAATGTTAAGATGAGTAACGTACTATCCAGCTCCGAAAAGATGATCACTATTATACTGCCATTGCTTGTCCCGTAATCGTGTTTGTAGGGATCCTCCAAATGTGTCCTGCACTTGTTTGAACATGAAAAGATTTCCAAGGTCATCCATGTTCTCCAATTTTTGTTCGACCATCAATTTGCAGCATCTTCCAAGTGCAGCAGGTAAGAGTATGAACTGAGCAAGTTATTACAACGTACCTCACAAAGTCCGCCCAGTTTACTGATGATGGCCAGCCCTTTTCCTTTCCTTTGGGGATGATAGTCTGAAGCGCATCATGAGAAAGCAAAATTCATGGCATTTTCCCAATGAGAGATTGACATGTTTTGGATTCAACAGAGTTGGATTCGGTTGCGCATCTTCATCGACCAATAGTCTTTGTAGTTTTTCCCTTAATGATTTAGGAAGCACTGAAGGCAAATATGCATCACAGAAGGGGCACAATGCTTTTCTAAGAATGTTTTGAATAAGCTAATAAATTGTATCTTAACTGAATCATGCTACCAGTGACTCATCCTTCTTTTGCAGTTGCAAGGGCAACTGTATCCTTTCATCCTCCTTCTGCTCGTCTTCGTGATTTCCTTCATCCTGGATGCCTGAACCAGAACCGGAAGCCTTTGGAGAAGAAAGTGAATGTTCAGGTTTGGATATAGCTTTTAATCCCAAGAGCATGCAGGTTTGCTGGCATTGATGTAAATGTTCAAAGCTTAAGATAGCTTCTGGTGAATATTGTAAGCCCCTATGCCTATCTGAATATGTTAGAATGATTATACGGAAAGAAAATTCTACCCATTGAGGTTATCATCACAAATCACTAACACATCTGTAATGTGTGGCCAGACCCCTGTATCAATTGTATTAGATGTCAATAGCGATTAAGATCAAGTTGGCATTACCCTGCAAGTCACAAATTAACATTGACCCCTTTGTAATCTCATATACGGCGTGTTGTAAACCTAGTAAGACGTCTATCCTTTTAAAATCTTCGGTCACCTTTTCCGATGGCTCAATCACAATCTCGATGTTTGAACTGGCATCAATCCACTTTGTCCACTTCTCTCCCATCTTGATAGCACTCTCTAGGTTTGGTTCAAGAAGCATATATTGAATTGCCAAGCCTTCCTTTTTTCCTTTCCCTCTAGCTGCCAGTGGGACCAGTCGTAAGCAGCGGCAATAGGTGTGACAAGTTGTGGGAGGAGCTGTGGAAAGTTATGCTGCCGGTCTGCTTGTACTCGTAATTTACGAGAAAGTGACTGGTTGATGATTTGTTCGAACAGACTATGGGTCCAACAAAAAGCTTGAATATCGTGGAAGCAATAACCTCATTGCTTTCGGCGACTGTCAACATACTTCCATGAAACCGTTATCCCTTTCCCCTTTTTCCCCACTCCAACAAGCTTAATCCATTTCTTAATTACTACCTCTTTCTGATCCAAACATCCATCTTCCTGCAACCAACCTGTCAAAGCCACCCGACTAGCTCCTCGCCCTACTCCACGCTGCGAGATAACCAATCGTGCTGTTGTAAAGGAAAACATAGATAGAAAGGGTGAAGTTGAGTCTTGGCGCAATAGTTCTTCTAACGTTGATGGTTGGATCGGAATAATTCTGATCATGACGCCCCCATGAGATAAACAAGGTGGCAGGAGATCATCAGCAGCCAAAGCTGATCCCTGTTTACGCTCTTCAAATTGGAGTAAGGTCGGAGAAAGCAGAGGTAGTGCATCGGAATCGGAATGATCAACTAGCTGAGGGGGGGGAGACGTTGATTTAGGTAGAGAGCTTGATGGAGTAGAATGATCTGGAAGGGGTTTGAAATTATTCATAACCTTCCTTGGCGGACTCTGAGTGTCTGGAGAGATAGAAAGCTGTGAGAACCCCCTCTTCCTCCTTCCGTCTCCAATCCCATCTCTAATCTCATCCTCATTATTTCCAACCATGTTCCTATCATTGTCAAATAGATAGTCTTCATTGCGACTAGTGTCCTCCTTTGCTGCATGCTCGAATAGAAGTAACCAATTGTCGGCAGAGATTAGCATGACCGCACGATATTTGTTCTTAAGAACCAACTTCTTCATTTTGGCCTTGGTATTTGTCTTCGCTTCTATGGATGAAGGGAAACTGAATCCAGCTTTCTTCAGAATATATCGAAATGGTGTGGCATTGTTTGGAGGAAGTGACAAATGAACACCTTGAGCGCTTAAAAGATGAACACATGATTCGTGAAGAGGTAGAATGTGTCCTGCTAGGTGGGAAATCTTCAAATTGAGACTTTGAAGGCAAAGTTTGATAAGTTCCTCGTATGTTGTATCTGCTCGAACTGGATCGATTACAGCCCATATATCCATTGGTTCATTGGTAGAGCTGTTGATGGGTAAATCTGGGTGAGGCTTGCGGCTTGCGGTGTTCTTGACGACAATACCATGGGTTGGGTTCCATGTATCGTAAAAAAGCTGGACAAAGAGAGACTCTGTAACATCTTTCCACGTTCTAGGGCATCCTGACTGATCAAGCATGGATATCTTTTTAGCGAGTGCAACCTTCTTGCCATCATATTGACTATAAGCCAAATTGGTAACACTTGACTGATAGAGTACAGATCCTCCTGGAACAGTGGCTTGCTGGATTCCTAATATTACCTCATTATTACAGAATACTTCTATTTGCTTTCATGTGGAACATACCTGGAATAGAATTTTGTCGGGACTTCTGGGTTTGGCTTGATAGCTGCTTGATGTCGAACTTGGATTCTACAGATCCTGCGGAGCATGAACACAGACGCTAACAATATTTAAATATCACCCACCTCTTCCTCTTGTATTTGGTAGTACCGTTAAATTGCCAACATCTACAGGTTCCTTGTTTCTTCTTTTCCACTCATCAAAACAAGCCTGACACCAATGTCGTATCTCCTCTTGTGATCCAGCTCCGCCTTTGACTGCGACCAGATCTGAGAGGCGATATAAATCTTTTGGCTTCCAGCAGCTACTTTTCTGACATTGATGATATGTTTGTCCTGGAAGAACGGTAAGTTCACCGACATCTACAGGGTTCATCATTGGCCCAATCTTGACTGATGGATTGTCACAAAAATTTGAGGCTAGATAGAGAGACTTCAAATTGAGGCGGTTGTCTCTGACTACAGCAGTTGTGGCTGAAGCTTTTGTTGTCTAGTTTTCAATTCCATCCACTTCATTATGCCTCCTACGAGAGACAGAGCATGTCCTGCTCCGCCCGCAGGCTTCGATGATACCTCAAGCTCTACTTCTCGGCCAAAGCAGAAAAATCAATATAGTGTTAAACGTAAGTGTCTTAACATGTGTAAATGTTATAGTGCTCAACTCTTACATGAATATATGATTGTAGCGAGTAGTACTATTCTAGTACCTTTGATCAAGAAATATCAGCAGAGAGGCGAAACTGAGGGAAACTCGCTCATGCTTATTAATGCAGAGCTAGCAAAGATGAAGGAGAATTCCATCAGGTGAATAGTGATACTCTCAAAGCGAATGTTAGTCCTGATTGGGTTTAAGTCTATCCCATTTACAGCGAGTTAAAAGGAGTGAGAATCTTCAAGGAGCTCGAGGTTCTGGGCACAAACAGACGAATCTTGGAAACTGTATGCTCTGGAGTTCATGACCAGGTTTCCAAATATCAGGAGCAGGCTGCTCTTTTCTCATCTACGTCAACAGATGATTCTGATTCCTCAGTATGTTTAACCATGAATAGATATAACCTAATCATTTCGGCGGCCATAGTGACACTGTGTGAGAGTTGTAAGAGAAAATAAGTTGGAGAGTTCTATGCCCAATAAAGAGTTGGAGCCCGCAAACATTTCTGGGTTGTTGGAAAGAATGATCGCTGGACATTCGATCAGCATGACAAGGTCGGTTAAATATCCATAGTCCTTAGGGTTAATTGAGGCTGACTCATACCTTTATGTATGGAGCTGAAACGATTTGGTATCCGTTTTCATGTTGGAATTGAGCCATATTCTGGTAAGACAAGTGTGTCAACGGCCTTCGTCCCTCAGGCCCCTCACCCACTTGCAAGGGGCATGGCCCCTTGAACCCTACTGTGACTGTTGTCAGGGTTCGAGCCCAGTACAAAACACAATTTTCAACCTTTCAGAATAAAATTTCCTTGCAGGTTCAGAAAGGGGCTTGGTAGCTGTTTTCTGGTGTATTTTTTTTGTTTAGAAGGATCAGGTGTAGCACCTTGACAGATCTGATGGGTCAGTGTGGCGAGTCTGGAGATGGTGTCTAAGTTTTTATCATTGAGCTCAAGATGAGCTAACACGTTATAGTCGTCAGATAAGGGTTCTGCCTTCCTTCCAAGAACCTGAGATTTGGCCTCGCTTGTTGTGAACAATAAAGGACATGGATGAAAACAAACTTCTTGAACAGCGGCCGTCCAAAAGATATCCTCTTTCTTATGGGCCAGTTTCCAGAAAGCTGTGATCAAACGCCATCTTGGAAGCTCTCTGCTTAACCAGTCCTCAAAATCACTAGCCTTTTTTACAGGTTGACCAGTATCGGTACGATCATGATTTCGTAGGATGGGATAGACAAACCCTTGTAATAAGGTGTGGATTAAAAGAGTGATAAAGGTTTGGCGGAAACGACCGTCTTCTATTGCTTTGGACCCTGAGGTAGGTTTCCAATTGGTTGGAGACAAACAATCCCTACAGTCTTTGAATGGCGAACTGAAGCAGGAAAGATTGAGAAAAGATCCAAAGTCGAGGGGGGTAGATCTCTTGGCTGCTGAGTCTGATGGCACTTGTCAAGGTGACCAAGCATTTGACGCCCATAGTCTAAATTACTGAGAAAGTGCGGGATCTAACACCTCTGCTGTATCGTTCTCACTTCCAAGGACAGAAAAGACCCAACCAGCCATGGCAGGAGCTTGAATCGATGTCCAGTGATGTATTCTTCGTCTGAAGGAGAGTTGGACATATTTTGCAAAGCGAAAGAGGATGTGAGCCATAGATTCAACAGTCTGTGCTACTTCAATCTTTGTAGCCAAATTAAAAAGATGGATAGGGGACTTGAGGTACTGATTGAGTGGGACTGCTCATCAGAGAGTTCTATTGAGAGCAAGAGATTTGAGATGGCAGGAATATTGTCCAATCTGATCAGTGACCGGTCCATTGACAGGAGGCCTTCCAAATCTTTCAGCTTTCCGCTCTTGAGTGATTTTCCAGCTGCATAGTATCCTTTGACAACTTCAAGCTCCTTGTGAAGGCAATTAAGACTAAGATTCTTAGTAAAGAAATCCATATTCACGGGATTCTTGATGCGGATAGGGACATTGGTTCGTGGTCGAGAGAGAGATGCAGCTTTTCTGTTTGCCTTTGTTGATGTTTTTACTCTTTTTCATCCCTGATATAGCTATGTTGATATAAGCAAAATTTCCATACCTTTTTAAGCTAGCGAAAGATGTTTGCTTACATCTTGATCTAAATCAGCCGAGTCTTCAGCTGCTTCTCCCAAGGTGTTTGTCTTCCACTATGACCGGATTAGTTGATACTCTGAAGAAATTACAAAATATGGTACCTTGTTACGCTGACCTGTAAAGTGATTATGAACATGCTGGAGAATATATTTAGGCTGAGAGATACAAATAAAAGTGGCAGAGGCCTACTGAAGAACCTTTTACAGACATCTGGCCCTGAAAGAGCACCTCACGACAATGAGAATCAGCCATTAGGATTCACTGGAAATCTGGGGGTAGTTGATGTTGAATTCAGGAGAGATAGGTACGAGCAGCTTATTGTTCAACATCCGTTTGCCTAATATATGGTCAACAATATGTAAATCCAGGTGTTAAGGCTTACAATTCCTCAATACCAACCCATAAACCTGTTTTAGCCCACGTTTTAGCTGAAACTGCATACCATAAATAGGTTATAACTTCAGATATAAGAATCTGTCTTACCAATGACTGCCTCTCATAAAACCTCCAATCACTGAACTCCAAGCCATTCGCCTCATCCACATCCAATTCTTCATGACCAATCCCTTCGTTACAGTGTAACAGTGAGATAACCTTTGGGGAAAGCTTTCCAATTTGGCTAGGCCGAATGTTGAGTGAAATTTATCTTCCACCACAAACAGTTTCTGAGCACTTCAGCACTTCTTCACGTCCCACAATATCTTGTGGGTCTAACTTAAGTCTTCCAATACTCTGTCGCTCGCCATTCTCTCTAGGAAGAAAAGTAATAGCATCTGTAATTTTGTTGAAATCAAACTGGATTTGATAGATCGGATTGAAGTAATGTGTGGACTTGTGTAACTGAAGTAGACGTTCATGAAGGATGGAGGTAATATGGTGTGAGGGATCACTCATGACAAGAAGACCATGTTGTGTCCAGTTCTTGTCTTTTCTTTCATCTGGAGCGGCCTCCCATGTGTGAACACGGTTTGGAATAAAACTTGATGTTGGAAAACGCTGGTGGATAGTTGTAGTTCCTTCACTAGCCTCATCCTCTTCATCTGAGTCTATGTTGGGCATTCTGAACTTTGTCTTGTGCTTTGAAGGTAAGGACTTTGTAGTGAGCTCTGTGTTGATATCTGCGGGCTGGAGAGAGAGAGGTATCTGACAGTGGATTGCCAATTCAGTTGCGTAGTTGATGTAACCAATACGAACGGCATCAGCAGGGAGTTGCTCAAAGGTTCTTTGATCCATGTCGCTTGTCGAGTCCACCTCCATCTCACCATTTGCCAAGCTCTCTTGCAAGTCCCTCAAGCTACATAACCTGCTCCCTCCATGCGGTTTCTTCCACTCAGGACCATAATGACGAAATCATCTCCAATTTCACAATATTCGCCTGAATGGACGAGACCGAATCTTGCTCCATGAATGCCTAACCAATCCAATAATTCATCAGCTCAAAGCCTTGCTTGAGCAGAAGGACATAAATTTGAAGACAAAAGGACCTACCACAGCTATGATTCAAAAAGAACAATGCTACCGTTCTTCCCAAGATTGCGTCCTTCATATCCACATGTAGTTGGCCGTACTTTGCTAACCAGGTGCTCAAATCCTTATCTTCATGGAGAGTTGATTTTGACCGAAGACCGTGTTGGAAAGAAGAGGTTGCTTTTGACCATAGGGATATCTCAGCAACATTGGGTTGAAGCGTGGTGAAAGTATAGTTCTTGCTACTGCCGTATGTAAAGGGTGGACAAGTTTCGCACGCGCTTTGAGGCATTCAATATATGAGGGTCTCTCCGCCATTTCTAACACCTATCCATTGTCTCTCGTAAATGATTGGCTCATAGCGGTTTGATGATAAATAAATACATTTACCTGTATTGCAATTTCGGCATTCAACCTGTGAATCTCCTTCATGCGTTCCTCAAACCCTTCCATCACCGCTCCTTCCTTGCCAGCTACACTAGCAGGAGGCTGCGCACGCGGCGCAATCAATCCATATGAGTGATTTACTTGTCTGCCTCCCATCGTATGCGCCCCACTAACTTTAGCTTGATGACCTAGACCTCCCTTCCAAATAGGTATCGCACCACCCAGCCTGTCTTCCAAAGCAGAATCTACGACAGGAATACCATCTGGTCCAAACTTTTGCCCAAAAGTAAAGGGTTTTAACTTCTCCGCCATCTTAATGACAGAAGCTCCTCTCTCTCCCATAGATTCCATTGAGCAGCGGCTGTGAGCATAAGAGATCAAGGATACTTCAGAGCAGTTGTCCTTGTTTTCTGAAAAAGTAAGAATCCCAAAGTCAATAGCTTGCATGTTGGGGATGACTGTGCAGCGTGCACTGTAGAACTTAGGCCGGATGGCCAGCAGCAGCCAAAAGCTGAGCTTTGAGGAGCGTTTTCCCCTCTTCACTCAGATCATGGGAGATGATCCGTACTTGATGATACGCCAGCTTGTCGGCTTTGGCGAAGATTTTGAAGGCCGGGTGCTTCTGGGCTTGAACGATGGATCCTGTTTGGAGCTGAGGGTACCAGGGTTTCTGACATAGTTCTGACGGAACTGGCCGCTAAATGAAGGGCGGGCTTTATGACTTTGGTTGGTTCCTTGTTCCTTTGTTAGAGGTGCAACAAGTCGTAGGGGTCTTTGCTCCGTCATGTGACTTACAACCCTCCGAAGGGTCCTACGAATAAAGTTCCAACTTTGAGCCTTCTGATTGCAATGATTGGCTGGAAGGTTGGGCACCCGGCTTTGTGCGGATGTAAACGGTGGACGGCGTTAGGAGGATCAAACCATTGCACACCAAGTGCACCAAATTAGTGCAGCATACGGAATTGAGACCCGAAGTTTGTGTCAGCCACAGTACCTTTCACAAAAAAACTAGCTCAAAGTTGAGCTGAAGGCTCTCGCCAACCGTATTTTCGGGATGGAGTTGGAAACATTCAGCTTTCTTGTGTCCTTTCTTTTTGCAGTGATCACAAGTCCTACTGAATCTGGAACTAGCCTCCACGAAACCACAACGACTGGGATGAACATTGTTGATACTCCCACCAGTCCCATCAGATCGTTGCATAAGAAACGCTCTGTCTCCATCTTGAGCAAGAGATTCCCTTCCCACGATCCCGCTAATTTCTTCAACGATGGTGTCAGGGGAGATGTGCTCGATTTTGATAGGGGTTCCGGGATGTAAAAGTTCGTGTCGTTCCTGCAGAACCTTGAATGATGTCTCCCATTTGATGCTGAGAGACTCAGGAATCATCGAAAGTAGATGTAAGGAGATAATCTTGTCAGGTCCTGTAATCTTGCCGGCATATCGTTCGATCTCTACCCACGATTGTCGAACAGAGTTGGCCCAATCCACATACGAGGACGAGGAGATGGGTTGGGAGATAGTGGAAAGGAAAGCTCGCCATGCTGTTTTAGCTTGAAGGGTACCTTCAGCCGTGCATTTGGACTGAAGAAGCTTCCAGATCATATGTGCGGTATTCTCCTCGTCACTCCATTTCAACTCTTTCGCCTTAATAACTTCTTTCAAAGCATTGTCAATCAAAGCCTTTAAGAATGCACTGGCAGCCCAATCCCCTTTCAGCCAGGCAGAATTCTCCTTGCTGAAAAGAATAGCCTGAGACGGTCCAGCCGCCTTGTAAAGCTCCCTAACTGGTCGCACCATTAGGACTTCCCCTTTGGCGTTCTCCACAATATATCCCCAAAGCATCATCGTCTTCAAGCATTCTTTCGCCTTTTCTGACCATGACTACCAATTCGCTCGAGTGAGTTTCTCCAAAATCTTGATATTGTCTGGAGGCATGATGGGCACTTCGTCGTCGATTTCGATGGGAAGATAGAAGAGTTGTCGCATGTGAAGAAAGGAGGTGGTGAGCTGAGCAGATCGGCCGTAGATAGCGTGGGAATGCTTGGTTCTTCGATGTTGAGACCTTGGAGGGACTCCAAACATCTGGAAGAGATGGAGGAGGTTGACGGTGATCTTGGTTGCTCCTGATTCACATCCTACGCGACATACATCGAATAGATGAGATGTACGAGATTTATAGTCGCTCTGGACTCCAGAAGATACGTCGTCCGATCAGGAAATAACAATGAAAAAGATCGATTTGCCACCTGAAAGAGAGATGCCTCAGATTCGAAGGTTTGGGCTCATAACCTCATAGAATCTGGATTCTCCAATCGTTCACGATGGTGGAAGACGATCAGCAATGCAAAATACTATGGAGGAGGAGACAAACCTGGATTTCCCAATCGTTCACGATGGTGGAAGACGATGGGGAATCTAGTGAACGAAGAGGAGGTATATATGAGCGGACGGCATTGGCTAAGTGTGGGAAGATATGAGATGTGAGACTCTCAGGTTTGCATCTTACGCAAATCGGCGCCCATTCGTTGGATTGCATCTCCTATCGCCCATTTGTGTTCCCCCCGAATGGGCGCCTGTTCGCCCGTTTGCATTCTATACAAATCTGCGAACTGCCGCCATTCTGCGTCTTCCATCGCCACTTAGCTCATTTGTGCCTATTCTCCTCTTCTCTTATTAATTCCACGTAATCCCACTGTCACTTCCCCCTTTTAGTTCTCTTACATGTTTCATCTACTCTCCTCTACACTCTGTGGCAGTGGTATTCCGCTTGTATATATAGATCGGAGAGTAGTGGAGGTGACCTTAGAGTATTTCTCTTAGGTTTATCTCCACTACAGGTTAGTCTTCATGTCATATCATGCACTTAGGTTTATCTCCACTACAGAGGCATTGCCCATCGGCGACCGCACATAGTGTCAGCCCTAACAGAGACATAACTAGAACGAAGTGAAGAGACCAACAACCACCAGATGGGAAAGCCCTGTGAAAGATCATAATCCAACAGTGGTTCCACTGTCTCTAGGAGGGGTAGTCTGGAGTCCAGCAATTGTAAAATTCGGTCGTAATAAGATATACTGAGCAGTACTAGTGAGAAAGGATAATAAGGCGAAAATGGAGACAGTGCAGACCGGCAAAACGTATAAGGTTTGCTGAGCGGCGATTCGTGTGAGAAAGGGAAAGCGGGGGGATAGTGCGGGCATAAGCAAAGCGGCGATGGGTAAGCACGTGATCCTATGACGTGGCAAAGTAGGTCACATGATTTCAGATGGTGCATTTCAGTAATGCGTAGGGGCAAGCCTGACAGATAGGAAGAATCCTAGGTGACTTTCTTCTACAATGTATGCTTCCCAGTGTGGTAGGAAGAATCCTAGTCTCAACATCCTGGACAAGCTGGTCAAAGAGGTCAGTACAAACATCAAAAAGTGGCTGATAAGAGCAGTCTGCAGCTCTTGAGCAACAGTGTTCCCTATGTGGTCAAACATTCTGTTTAGCATGCAAGAGATTCCCCACTTCTACCATCCCCTTTACTCATTTGGTACTTGGTATGAGAAGGCTCACTGCGTCAATGCCAAATGTAACAGCCCCTCCATCTATTAAGATACTCTGCATCGTACCGTTGTGAACACCTTCAACTATCCATCAATATTGCAATATTGCATCAATCCCACACTGGTGGAACGTACACGACGAACCAAAGGCGAACGCCGAACACGTCGCATTCGCAAAAATTTCTGCCACTTTCTCACCAACTCACGCGTCCTTTGAGATCGTTCCTACACCAGTAATAGTTAGTAATAGTCAGATTAATCTTATCACGGGTGCATAGATATGTCCGGCTCAGCCTCCTCTTCAAAATCGATATCTTTCTTCCCTGCCCAGTCATGGGTCCACTTCGTCGCAGGCGGGTGAGCCTCTCGTTGCTTTGCACCATTTCAGATTCCAGATCACTTACCATCTGTGTTGTGTCGCAGGACGGGTGGAATGTGCGGAGCCATAGCCACTGCTCCTTTTGATTTGGTAAAGACGCGGTTACAGAGCGATTTGTATGATGGGAGTGGAGGAAAGAAGGATTTGAAGGGAAAGGGGAAGGAGGTTGTTGGTCCAAGTCGGAGTGGAATCAGGAGGGCCTGGGTGCATTTTAGGGAGACAGGAGGGATTCTTAGGTACGCTTGTCTCCTCTACTTTGTCACTAGGTTGTTTTCAATTTTCAGCGCAAGGCCGTTACCAGAGGTTATCTAATCATAATGTTGACACTCTCGTTTCTGTCTTTCGCTTGATCTCTCTTTGAATGGGTTGGACTTATGAGGAGTTGTCCATAGGGATATCTACAAATACGAAGGACCGCGTGCACTCTTCAAAGGTTTGGGTCCAACATTAGTCGGCGTAGTGCCCGCCCGGTTCGTTCCCATCTCTCCTCTTACATTCTGCTGGACTCACGACAAGAAGGCAGTTCGATAAACTTCTTCACATACGGGAACGGCAAACAAATGTATGCACATTACCTCAACGACGGCAAAGAGAATCCGGCGATTCACCTCCTCGCTGGATTCACGGCTGGCCTTGCGACCGCTACATTCACAAACCCGATATGGGTGGTGAAGACGCGACTTCAGTTGGAGAATTCCCAGCGAGAGCCGTCCAGCGCTAAACCATCGACGTCACATGCTTCTTCCTCATCAACAGCTTCGACGTCCTCACGTCACGTCTCTTCGACCTCGTCGATAAGAACAGCAAACGCTTACTCTACAGCAGCCATCCCCCAAAAAACAACCTCTGTAATCGTCATCCGTCAGATCTTGAAAAATGAAGGTATCAAAGGGTACTATCGCGGTCTGTCAGCTTCGTATCTTGGCTGTGCGGAGGGAACGCTGCAGTGGACACTTTATGAGCAGTTTAAGCGATTGGGGAGGAGGGATGGAAAGGAAGTGGGCACCATACAGCAGATGCTGGCTAGTGGAGGGGCGAAGCTTATCGCCACTGCTATTACTTATCCTCATGAGGTGCGTGTTCTCTAACATGCTCTGGAATGCTGATCATGATGTTGATTCCTAATAGGTTGTCCGCACCCGACTCCGTCAGGCTCCACCGGCCAATGGGGAATTGAAGTATAAGGGATTGTGGCAAACTTTCCGCGTGATAGCCATGGAAGAGGGTGTAGTGGCTTTCTATGGGGGGATGAGCGCGCATCTCATGAGGGTGATACCAAATGCTGTCGTCATGTTTTACGTCTATGAAGGCGCGCTGAAATTGTTTCAAAAGTGATGGTGAGTCTGTCAGCGTCATTTTTTTTGGTGTGACCAAATGAGCTGATGATCAGAAATGGGTAGAATTGTGTCGCGGTTATCATTATTTATCTTACTCCCACTCCCTACGCAACCGTACGCATGCCCGATAGATCGCAATTCACGACTCTACCTATCCCTGCTTGCTCTTTACTATTAGCTTACCTAAGTAAATACCCCGTATCGTCCATCAGATTTTGCAAATGGATGGATTAATACCATGAAATCATTCGACCTCTCCCCCTTCTCCTCAAGGGACCATGTTTTCAAAAGTACAAAGTTGAAGCATCAAGGAAGCACAGAAGCCAATTACCAACAAAAGAAGTACAAAGCTGAACTAAATCCCCGAAAAAGTAAAGATTGGTCGAGTAAGCGTAGATTCTCGATCAACGTCGGGTAACAGTATAAAAAAACAGCGAGCACTCACGTTCCTCCTCCATAGGCTTAGAGACCTTTTTGACCAGCATGGCACCAATGACACCCGTAGTGGACAATGCGGCTGGAGGCAGCTACTTCACCCTCCCGAATGGGCTGGGACTCAACATGATGGACGACACGAGAATCAAAGGCTACCGTCCTCTGCTTCCACCCCAGATCCTCATGGAGGAATACCCTGCGAATATTAACGCTATTCAGACTGTAGCAAAAGGACGGAAGGGAGTTGAGGACATCTTGAATGGGAATGATGATCGGCTGTTCGTGGTATGTGGATCTCCTCAAGGTATTCTGCTAGGTTGCGGTGGTGAAGTGTCCAAACAGGTTGTTGGACCTTGTTCTGTGCACGATGTAAAAGCTGCTTTGGAATATGGTATGTTGCCGTGCTGTGCTTCAGTCCGACGCTGAGCATTGCACCGTAGCCGAAAAATTACGACAATATGCTACAGAGGCGAGAGGCGATTTGCATATCCTGATGAGGTGAGATTCTCTCTCATTTCACCGTATATCAATACGCTAACAGGTTAACAGAGTATATTTCGAAAAGGTCCGCTTTTTTCTCTATGATCTGTGACAAATACCAATATCGAGCTGTTCAGCCGAGGACTACAGTAGGATGGAAAGGGCTGATTAACGACCCTCACCTAGATGGATCTTTCAATATCAACACAGGTCTACGTTTAGCTCGAGCTCTCCTCCTAGAAATCGTGAGGACCATCTGTTGCAGCATCATTCCCATCTGAATTTGTGGATTCAGGTTTCAAGTGGTCTCCCCACCGCTTGTGAATTCCTCGATGTTATCAGCCCACAATATACGGCCGACCTCGTCTCATGGGGCGCGATCGGAGCTCGAAGTCTGTTCTTTTTCAACCGTTTAACAATTATCTCATTCTTCTTTCCAGCAACGGAGTCACAAGTGCATCGGGAACTGGCTTCTGCCCTTTCAGCACCAGTAGGATTCAAGAACGGCACTGATGGATCTGTATCGATTGCTATTGATGCTATTCGGGCTGCGAGTTCCGAACACGTCTTCCTCTCTGTCACAAAACAGGGATTGAGCGCCATCTTTGAGACGACTGGCAATCCTTCAACATTCTGTTTAGCATGCAAGAGATTCCCCACTTCTACCATCCCCTTTACTCATTTGGTACTTGGTATGAGAAGGCTCACTGCGTCAATGCCAAATGTAACAGCCCCTCCATCTATTAAGATACTCTGCATCGTACCGTTGTGAACACCTTCAACTATCCATCAATATTGCAATATTGCATCAATCCCACACTGGTGGAACGTACACGACGAACCAAAGGCGAACGCCGAACACGTCGCATTCGCAAAAATTTCTGCCACTTTCTCACCAACTCACGCGTCCTTTGAGATCGTTCCTACACCAGTAATAGTTAGTAATAGTCAGATTAATCTTATCACGGGTGCATAGATATGTCCGGCTCAGCCTCCTCTTCAAAATCGATATCTTTCTTCCCTGCCCAGTCATGGGTCCACTTCGTCGCAGGCGGGTGAGCCTCTCGTTGCTTTGCACCATTTCAGATTCCAGATCACTTACCATCTGTGTTGTGTCGCAGGACGGGTGGAATGTGCGGAGCCATAGCCACTGCTCCTTTTGATTTGGTAAAGACGCGGTTACAGAGCGATTTGTATGATGGGAGTGGAGGAAAGAAGGATTTGAAGGGAAAGGGGAAGGAGGTTGTTGGTCCAAGTCGGAGTGGAATCAGGAGGGCCTGGGTGCATTTTAGGGAGACAGGAGGGATTCTTAGGTACGCTTGTCTCCTCTACTTTGTCACTAGGTTGTTTTCAATTTTCAGCGCAAGGCCGTTACCAGAGGTTATCTAATCATAATGTTGACACTCTCGTTTCTGTCTTTCGCTTGATCTCTCTTTGAATGGGTTGGACTTATGAGGAGTTGTCCATAGGGATATCTACAAATACGAAGGACCGCGTGCACTCTTCAAAGGTTTGGGTCCAACATTAGTCGGCGTAGTGCCCGCCCGGTTCGTTCCCATCTCTCCTCTTACATTCTGCTGGACTCACGACAAGAAGGCAGTTCGATAAACTTCTTCACATACGGGAACGGCAAACAAATGTATGCACATTACCTCAACGACGGCAAAGAGAATCCGGCGATTCACCTCCTCGCTGGATTCACGGCTGGCCTTGCGACCGCTACATTCACAAACCCGATATGGGTGGTGAAGACGCGACTTCAGTTGGAGAATTCCCAGCGAGAGCCGTCCAGCGCTAAACCATCGACGTCACATGCTTCTTCCTCATCAACAGCTTCGACGTCCTCACGTCACGTCTCTTCGACCTCGTCGATAAGAACAGCAAACGCTTACTCTACAGCAGCCATCCCCCAAAAAACAACCTCTGTAATCGTCATCCGTCAGATCTTGAAAAATGAAGGTATCAAAGGGTACTATCGCGGTCTGTCAGCTTCGTATCTTGGCTGTGCGGAGGGAACGCTGCAGTGGACACTTTATGAGCAGTTTAAGCGATTGGGGAGGAGGGATGGAAAGGAAGTGGGCACCATACAGCAGATGCTGGCTAGTGGAGGGGCGAAGCTTATCGCCACTGCTATTACTTATCCTCATGAGGTGCGTGTTCTCTAACATGCTCTGGAATGCTGATCATGATGTTGATTCCTAATAGGTTGTCCGCACCCGACTCCGTCAGGCTCCACCGGCCAATGGGGAATTGAAGTATAAGGGATTGTGGCAAACTTTCCGCGTGATAGCCATGGAAGAGGGTGTAGTGGCTTTCTATGGGGGGATGAGCGCGCATCTCATGAGGGTGATACCAAATGCTGTCGTCATGTTTTACGTCTATGAAGGCGCGCTGAAATTGTTTCAAAAGTGATGGTGAGTCTGTCAGCGTCACTTTTTTGGTGTGACAAGATGAGGCTGATGATCAGCAATGGGTAGAACTATTTCGCAGTTATCATTATTTATCTTACTCCCACTCCCTACGCAACCGTATGCATGCCCGATAGATCGCAATTCACGACTCTACCTATCCCTGCTGGCTCTTTAGTATTAGCTTACCTAAGTAAATACCCCGTATCGTCCAGCAGATTTTGCAAATGGATGGATTAATACCATGAAATCATTCGACCTCTCCCCGTTCTCCTCGAGGGACCATGTTTTCAAAAGTACAAAGTTGAAGCACCAAGGAAGCAGAAGCTAATTATTACCAACAAAAGAAGTACAAAGCTGAACTAAATCCCCGAAAAAGCAAAGATTGGTCGAGTAATCGTAGATTCTCGATCAACTTTGGGTAACAGTATCAAAAAAACAGCGAGCACTCACGTTCCTCCTCCATAGCTTAGAGAATTTTTTGACCAGCATGGCACCAATGACACCCGTAGTGGACAATGCGGCTGGAGGCAGCTACTTCACCCTCCCGAATGGGCTGGGACTCAACATGATGGACGACACGAGAATCAAAGGCTACCGTCCTCTGCTTCCACCCCAGATCCTCATGGAGGAATACCCTGCGAATATTAACGCTATTCAGACTGTAGCAAAAGGACGGAAGGGAGTTGAGGACATCTTGAATGGGAATGATGATCGGCTGTTCGTGGTATGTGGATCTCCTCAAGGTATTCTGCTAGGTTGCGGTGGTGAAGTGTCCAAACAGGTTGTTGGACCTTGTTCTGTGCACGATGTAAAAGCTGCTTTGGAATATGGTATGTTGCCGTGCTGTGCTTCAGTCCGACGCTGAGCATTGCACCGTAGCCGAAAAATTACGACAATATGCTACAGAGGCGAGAGGCGATTTGCATATCCTGATGAGGTGAGATTCTCTCTCATTTCACCGTATATCAATACGCTAACAGGTTAACAGAGTATATTTCGAAAAGGTCCGCTTTTTTCTCTATGATCTGTGACAAATACCAATATCGAGCTGTTCAGCCGAGGACTACAGTAGGATGGAAAGGGCTGATTAACGACCCTCACCTAGATGGATCTTTCAATATCAACACAGGTCTACGTTTAGCTCGAGCTCTCCTCCTAGAAATCGTGAGGACCATCTGTTGCAGCATCATTCCCATCTGAATTCGTGGATTCAGGTTTCAAGTGGTCTCCCCACCGCTTGTGAATTCCTCGATGTTATCAGCCCACAATATACGGCCGATCTCGTCTCATGGGGCGCGATCGGAGCTCGAAGTCTGTTCTTTCTCAACCGTTTAACAATTATCTCATTCTTCTTTCCAGCAACGGAGTCACAAGTGCATCGGGAACTGGCTTCTGCCCTTTCAGCACCAGTAGGATTCAAGAACGGCACTGATGGATCCGTATCGATCGCTATTGATGCTATTCGGGCTGCGAGTTCCGAACACGTCTTCCTCTCTGTCACAAAACAGGGATTGAGCGCCATCTTTGAGACGACTGGCAATCCTTCAACGCATATCATCCTTCGAGGCAGTAATAGTGGACCAAACTATGAAAAGGAATTTGTGAAGAAGGTAGCTGGGGAGCTGGAAAAGGCCCAGCTTACCCCAAAAATCATGATCGGTTCGCCATAGCTCCATTCCATGCCACAACATAACCTGAGAGATGGATACAGACTGCTCACATGGCAACTCTAAGAAGGACTACCGCAATCAGTCTATCGTCGCTGAGGATATCATGAAGCAACTCTCTGATCCTGATGGTTCTGGAACAGCGAAGAACATCGTTGGTGTGATGATCGAATCAAACCTCAATGAAGGCAAGCAGAGCATCCCTCAGGAGGGACCTGAAGGATTGAAATATGGAGTGAGCGTGACTGATTGTAAGTTCTGCTCCGTTATGCGCTTTCTCAAACAAGCTCACACTTGTTTCTCTGTAGCATGCCTCTCCTGGGAAAAGACGGTCGAAGTTCTGGAGATGCTCCGCCAAGGAGTAAAGGCTCGACGCATGAACAGCAAGACGAACGGCTCCATCTCTCCCAAGCGAAATAGCGCCTGGAGTGGCGCTCAGACCCCAGGACAAGCGCCGCCCACTGGCCAAAAGTTCAATTCATTGGACATGTTCAAGAGACATTAAATTCAAAAGCTGATTGGATCGGCGCCACTTCTTTTTTGTCAATTGCTCATGAGCATGACACCTGATCAATGTAGAAAACAGGCTGTAGATATACCTTTGTCCAAGGGGGGATGTGTGAAGTGGAAAGATCTGTCCCTACTCATTAATTGCACATAAGGGTGTAGCTACTTATTGCGATTTACCATTGTACCTATATACTGATACGGATAAGTAATGGCACAACAAACATCATCTCACGAAATGCATATCCTCAACAAACTGGGCACTATCCCCTCAGAAAGTAACTGCGACTGCCGTGAACGAATGAATCTGAGGGTCGAAGAATCTATGAGAGCTCGTCAGGATATACAATGGTAGTCTAGCAAGCACTCGCTTTGACATTGCAAACGAGGTATTCGTCAACGCAAAGCATTGCAGCTGCGTTATCGAACTGACCAGCATAGTTCGGTGCACTGAAGACCGTCAGGAGCTGCCGATTGGCGAAGAACTCGTATCCGTCTTCGACAACCTGATCACAGCATACGATAAATGTGTTGAGGGGCAAAGTGGCATTACGAAAGACGTACTTGGTGAGCTCTGCAGATAAGGTCCAAGTTGTGTTCTGCTAAGAAAGACGCAACCACGTCCGGTCCGAAAGTGTATGACCTGACTTGATCCGTCAACGAGATTGGTTGACCTTTTGAGGAGAAAGACTTACGCCCCTCTATCATTCGCTCCCCATCCTTGAACATCGGGATCGGGATCGGACCATAACAAATCACACAGGAGGCCTATGTGATTTATTTCAGGACGTCTGGAGGACATGGCAGAGAAACCAAAGCCAAACCAGTATCAGGAATGTCGGTTGGCCGCATCATCGAACGAATCTGGTCCAAGGAGTGCAGGTCCGGACTCAAGCCGCCATGCATCGCAAGGATACGGTCTTCGATGAGTGCTACGGCGGGTAGACAGTTGAAGAGGTCGGTAAAGGTTTTCCACAGCTTGATGTTGAACCGTCGTTTGCCTATAACTAGATCGCTCAATCTCCATAACCAGGTTAGCAGTGAGAACACACATTCGTCGTAGAATCCATATATTCGATTTACCGAAGCACTTTCGTGATTCCCTCCTGCGGGATGGTTAAGGTGGGGAAATGAGAAGGTAGAACGCACGAAGGAGGAACATGTTTTCGGGATATTTAATCTTGTAAGCTAAAAGTAGGCAGATCGTCTCCAAGCTGTGCTTGCCTCTATCGACATAATCTCCCAAGAAGAGATAATTGGCGTCAGGTGGAAACCCTCCCATTTCGAAAAGGCTCAATAAGTCACTGAATTGGCCATGAATATCGCCTACTCCCACGAAGATTCAACATATATCAGCGCATCCAGGTCTATGATTAGAGAGAAACGAACCACAAATATTGACGTTCCCTTCAAGCTCAAGTAGCATGGGTTGGCTTAAGAATATCTCTCTAGCAGTCGCACAGAGCCATCGTATCTCTGATTCGCGCAAGAAGACTTCTCTCGGGGTTCGACGACCGCGTACTGGTAAAAGAATCAATAAAGATTTCTCCTTGGGCCGTGAACTTTGACGAAACAGACCTGCAAGCAAGCGCGCTATTATGTCGTCCACGTCTACCTCTAGCTCTAAGTGGAATGAGGGCATTTTTAACGTGTAGATTACTGAGTAGTTTGGTAGTCGTAATGCCAGTAAAGTAGCAATAATGTGATGTTAAGCTGGCCGAGCAGACGTGACGTTAAAAGAGGCAGACCAGCAGTAGGTTGTCGCCTGTAATAGCTCGAGTGCAAGGATATAGGAATGTTGGTGCAGCTGCAGGAATAAGACCGGTAAGATGCGAGGAAAACTCGAAGAAGTGTTGGCGGAAGACGCTACTAGTAATCAGTACGAGTATTAGTGCAATGAATCGTGCCCAAGGCAATTACGCAACAATTTCAAATTCAGGATGGAAGGGCAAGGGATCAGGTGCAGGATCAGGTGACACGACACAAACTGGCATTCTAATTCACAACACATCTATATTCCTTTTATAAACAAACCAACTCAGATTAGTTTAGCCACGTCCATAAGACCTCCAATAAGATGCAAGCTGCCCGTAACAAGGACATCGACTGTTCCCTCCGTCTGTACCAACTGGATGGCATCTTCAATCGACGGGAGGACGGATACTGCCGTCTCTGAAGTTCTGAATGGCGTCAGATCGTCGCGTTGAACGAGGACCCTCCAAATATCCGCGAGCTCCTGTTGAACCGTCATCTGCTGTAGCGATTCGGGCGAGATGTTCGACGCCTGCAGATCTAGCATCAATTTGCAGCGGTCAGCATCGTCTCAGGGCACACGAAGGCGAGACGCACCTCCTTTGAACCCTCCATCTTTGTAGGTGACATTGGTGCAAAAGATGACATTGTCGAAGAATCGATCGAGCGTCTTTTTGCCGTCTTCAAACGCGACCCCAGCGGCGGTGGTGAGGAAGGAATCGAGGAGCGACTCCCCCGATCTTCCGGAGGTACAGTTGAAAATCAAGACGCGCTTCCTGTTCGGACTTCACGGTACACCGTCAGCAACCTCACCACAGAAAGAGGAGACGAAACCCACTGTGTCTTTACTGTGTCTACCCACCATTCAGCACAGACCTTGAGACTTTCCACAGTGTGAGCGCCGTCCAACAACCACCTGAGCCTCCCCCTCTCTGCAATCTGGCATCTCCCTGGCCATCGCACTTCTTCAAGCCCTTTGACGATGAGAGGAGGAAGGGGAGAAGGAGCGATGATGGATGAATGGAGATGCGGAGGAGTTGTAGAGGTGGCGAGGTCCGCGGTGGGATTGAGGAAGGCTAGGACCATGGAGACGGCGAGGGAAGCATTAGAGAGCTGATGTACTCCAGCTAGCCCAAGTGTTAGGTGTCGAAGCTCGGGATTGATGGTGACGACGTTGAAGGAGCGGACCTATTCATTTACTCATGAACAGGAATCGGTAAGCAAAGTCGAGAAAGGACCTACATTGGCTTCTGTGGCTTTCCGCTTGAGAACTTCGAATCCTTCTTGTGGCTGTTCCACAGTGAAGGCAGGCACGTCTTGCTACACCCAGCTTTAAAGCTCGTTCTACAGGACAAATGCAACAGAATAATACCTTGTAAATCCCTCCTTTCTGATCTGCGATCTCAGGTATAGTTTTCCCTAAAACGGTGACATGATCTATGCCCAAGCTCGTGATACCAGCAATCTTCGGCTTTGGGACAATGTTAGTCGAGTCAAAAGTGCCTCCGATGCCGACCTCTACTATTGAGGCGTCGACCTAGATTTTCAACGATCAAATCATCTTTGCGTAACGGAGAGGGAGGAGGCAGGATACCTTCTCGGAGAGAAAGACGTGCCACATCAGGAGCGTGAGGTACCGAAAATACATTGGTTTGGGTTTCATGTCACTCTCATCTCCGACCTATTGTACCGTTATGTCAGAAATTGAATTCTTCATCAACAGATGAGTAAGAGGAGTACACACCTTCTTTGCGCTTTCTTCCAGGCGATCCCAAACTTCCCAAAAAGTATTTAGCAAACTTCTCCTCCTCCAAAGGCCGACCATCGATCATTATCCGCTCCCTAACAGCGACCAAATGGGGGGATGTGTACATTCCGACCTTGAGCTCAGGTTTCATACAACGCAAGAGCGAATCGCAGAAAGCTGATGTCGATCCTTTGCCTTTCGTTCCCGTGATATGGATGACATTCAGCTTGTTGAGGTCTTCGAGCTGTTGATATCTCAGTCTTCTTTCTGTGAATGTTGAGGAGGAAATTCGCGTACTTGGTACCCTATCCGCTTAACGTATTCCCTGTCTTCGTCTATGCTCCTTCTACCATTCACGTTAGGTCTCCCTGACTTCCGGATCTGGTCTAACACTTGATGGTTGGTCTGAAGGCTGTTGAGGGCTTCCACAGCTGACTGTGAGCGCTATTCAGCTGAGAAAACGCGTGATACCAGGGAGAGAGTTACCTTGTAGTCTCTAGTAGCCATACTGTGACTTCTCCTGCTTAACAGCCTTTTGACAGAGAAACAACGGCGGAGGCGTTGGACGAGCATCGAAACTTTCGAAAGCCTGCTAAACCTTACTAACATCAACCACAACCGCGCGGATCCGCTGCAGACGACAACGAAGACAATTTCTGAATTTAGGCAGGAATCTACGTGCTCTTGAAGAGCATATCACACATCCATCAGCACCTTCACTCGTTCACATCATTAGGTCAACAGGCACTCGTTACCATGCCACAAGAGAAGAAATCAGCCCTTGTCGCAGACTCTGAACTTGGAGGTTCGCTTTCCTTGTGGCCGCCTAACATGTATGCGACAACGATGCAGCTTCTGACGTTTGAGATGTGTAGATATCTGCGACGAAGGAGGTAAGCATGTCTGGAACAAAGCAGCCACTCCAGTCGACTATTTTCTTGCCGTCGCCTGCTGCCCTTGCTACATGTATGTAGCGCAATCTCTCTCAGTCTCCATGGCTAACTAGTTCCACAAAGCTTTCTATCTCTCGTAATGTCTCAATCCTCAGCGCTCGCCAATCCCCTGCTCGAACAATGCACTGGAAACAAGAGACACAAGGAAGGTGAAGAGGTGCCTCCCTTCCTCTCCTCTCCTTAAATCTAGAGCTTGACATCGCCTTTCTTTCCTTCGTCCAGGCAACCTGTATCAAGTGTGGCCTCACGCGAGTCGAAGCGCAGGTACGCTAGCCGTCCACTTTCTTCCTCCGAGCCCTCTTTCAAGGCTTTCGAAGCAATGTTTATTGATCATGACCTTTGAATAGAACCTCAACGAAGCGCGAAGGCGCGAAGCTCAGAATCAAGGAAATGCTGCTCCGGGCTACTTCAGCAGTCAGATGCGCGTATGTCTTTCCCCCTTCTCTCCTCATCTTGAACCTCTCAAACGACAGCGTTAATGTAAAATCAGGTTCCGGAGGCGGTTGCATGAGCTCTCGCTCCTTCTTTCCTGTACGGACTTATACACGTTCTCTAGTTCTGTCTCTTCCCGTTCTGTAGATATGAAACGGCGCTATTTGGGATAATGCAGTCTCTCTTTCGTGCATACCTCAGTTTCATCTCTCAGCATTTAGAGCGGTTGCACGATTACGTTCCTAGTAAAGCTGCAGATAGAACCTTTAGCGACACCTGAAATGATTTCGACGAACAAAATCGATGGCTTGCGAAGACAAGTAAACCTCATTATTCTACATTCGTTAATTTTGTTCCTCTCACCGTCACTGGCATAACAGGGCAATCATGCATAGAGGTCCTCCTCCTCATTCTCCTGCCCAAATGCAGCACCACCACCTCCGTTACCAGCTCCACCAGCCCCTCCCTCTCCTTCAGGGAACCTGAACGTAGAGCCGAAGGATCTGCTTTGTTGCTACAACCCCAACCGACAGAATCAACCAACGTTTCACGCGCAGAAAGGGAAAGGACGCACCATGTTCTGAGCGAACATCTCATACCTCCTGATATCCTGATCGCTCACCGACCTCCTCGCGAACTTCATCGATTCCTCGAAATGGGCGACAGTGATTTCCGGCACCGGATCGTCTTCCTCCACCGGCATTTCCTCATCTCCTCCCTCAGCGGCCTTCGCCTCCCTCTCCCTATGCCTCTTGATATCAGCCTCGATCGACTCCCGAATCGCCAACTTAGCCGCCCTCTGACAGATTTCCGCCAGATCCGCACCTGAGAAACCGTGGGTGCTCTTGGCGAGGAAGTTGAGGTCGACGGAAGGCGCGACGGGGGACTTGCGGAGGGTTGATTTGAGGATGGAGAGTCGTCCGGGTTCATCTGGGAGGGGAATGTAGATGAGCTGGTCGAGACGACCCGGACGGAGGAGAGCACCGTCGAGCTGATCTGGTCGGTTGGTGGCGCCGATGATGAACACGTTCTTCTTCGCTCCAACACCATCCATCTCCGTAAGGATCTGATTCAACACTCGATCTCCTGCTCCTCCAGCGTCGCCAACTGACCCTCCTCGAGCTTTGGCGATGGAATCCAACTCATCGAAGAACATCACACACGGTGCGGCAGCCCTCGCTTTGTCGAAGACGTCACGAACATTGCTTTCAGACTCTCCAAACCACATGCTAAGCAATTCCGGTCCCTGTCATCCAGCAATCAACGTTACAGTCTCCACATCAAGAACAGAACAAACCTTGATTGAGATGAAGTTGGCCTGACACTCGTTAGCGATAGCTTTGGCCAACATCGTTTTACCAGTTCCAGGGGGTCCAAAGAAGAGGACACCCTTTGAAGGACTCATTCCGTATTTCAAGAACTTCTCCGGATGCTCGACAGGGTATTGAACCGTCTCCTGCAACTCCTGTTTCACCTTCTCCAGACCACC
>MU271532.1:19992-49090 GCA_021432655.1 Atractiella rhizophila
CGCCACTCTGCGTCTCCCGTCGCCACTCTGCGTCTCCCGTCGCCACTCTGCGTCTCCCGTCGCCACTCTGCGTCTCCCGGTGCCCGTTCGCCCGTTTGCACCTACATCATCACTTAGCCCAATTGTGCCTATCCTCCTCTTATTAACTCCGCGTAATCCCACTGTCACTTCCCCTTTTAGTTCTCTTACATGTTTCATCTGCTCTCCTCTACGCTTTGTGGCAGTGTTATTCCGCTTGTATATATAGATCAGAGAGTAGTGGAGGTGGTGACCTTAGAGTATTCTCTTAGGTTTAACTCCACTACAGGTTAGTCTTCATGTCATATCATGCACTTAGGTTTATCTCCACTACAGATGCATCGCCTATCGGCGACTGCACATAGTGTCAGCCCTAACAGGGCTATCAAGCGGGCACTAGGGCGGTTACCTCCTGGGTGGAAGCTAACCGACCAGCATAGACATGCTATTAGCTCCCTAAAGCTTGGGTTATGCAGCCCTCCGATCTTACGCTCTCCACACTTCGCTCCAGATTCAGAATTCGTCGTCCAATCAGGCGCATGTCGACACGGGCAACTACACTCAGCCGACAATTCGACGATGGCGTCATGCACCCAGTCGGATATGCATCCCAAAAGACAACACCAAGCGAGTCGCTCTATTCAGCCCCGCTGCTTGAACTTGCAGGTCTCAAGTATAGCTTAGACTATTGGAGAGACCTGACCCTGGGATTCCCAATTGTCGTCAAAACCGATTGTCGCTCACTCCTAACCATACTCAAAAATGAGAAGCTGAGTCCTGCTTACAAGCGATGGAGGGAATGTCTATTCACCCACAACATCCGCTGCATTGAACATGTCTCAGGTATTGTGAACTATTGCTGCGATATGATGTCCCGAGCACCTGTGGGAGAAGCTGGGAAGGTGACATCGGAATCATGGATGGAGACAGGAGGTTAAAGGACGAGTCGTGCCAAGAAGCACTGGGGGAAACAATGGGCGATGATGGTTAAGGAGGATCCGGAGGTAAAGGAGTTGCTCAAGAGATTTGTAGGAGATGAGGTATTCGAGGGAATCCTTCACCTGATCCTATTCCTCTCACTCAAGGACGGAACTCCCGAACACCTGAAAGAAGTCATCCGTCAACGAGCAACCTCCTACGTCTATCGAAAAGGGGAACTCCTGTTCGTCCAGAAGGGAAGGGAATACAAATGCGTTCCAAGAAGAGAAGTAAAAAATCTCGTCATTTCAGCACATGAACAACCACGCCACGCAGGACGGGATCTAACCCTCTGGCACATCAAACAGAAGCACTACTGGCCAATGATGCAAGCTGATGTCACAGAATATGTCCTTTCATGCCCATCGTGCCAACGCTTCGGTCCATCAAGCCGAAACTTCCTCCTCCACCCGATACTCAAACTCGCTCCACTCTACCTTATCTCTTTTGTGCCGGCCACCACTTCATGCGATGTTCAATGGAGGTGGAACCTTCAACAACAAGGAACTGCAAGCAAGAATCAAGGAAGTTGGGATGATTGCACACTTCACACCAGCTCTGCAACCATCGACAAATGGATTTCTGGAGAACAAAAACCACATCTACCTCGAGCAATGCAGGAAGAATGCACCCGCAGGGGAAACGGACATGAGCGGCACTTGGGCCCTCAGGTTGGACAAAGACATAAATTCCCTCAACCGAGACAAGATTAGGAGCCATGGATTCATGCCCACGGAGCTACTCCATGGATGGAACCCATCGGACCGGCGCACGCTTATGTCAGAAGATGTGAGGGACCGAGTGGAAGGCGACAAGGAACCGACAAGAAAGGAGACCAAGGTATATCTAGGACAATTTGAGGCAAAAAGAGAACAAGCATTCATTAACAGGGTCAAGTATATGGCAAAAATGAAGGAGAATTTCGATAAACATGCGAACCCGGTCAACTTGAAGGTGAATGACCTCGTCATTGTGATGGACAGCACTATTTGCACGCAACACTCGCAAAAACTCGAAGCCAGGTGGTTTGGACCGTTCAAAATCGTCGGGAAAAGAGGAAACATCGATGGAGAAGAATCAGCAAATGCACAGTCCTGGATTTTGGAAACATTAACCGGAGTGAGAATAGGTGGATACTTCCACAACCAATGCCTTAAACGCTTTCACATGAGGGATCCTGAAGTGGAAGGGATTTAGCTACAGTATTATCAGATCGTATCTCATATTCTTATCACTTCACTCATCTCATATCATCATTTTAGTCGGCCTGCCACCTATTTTCATCTTCTTCGTGAGCCGGCACCTGTGGCAGGCACAAACATGTACAATCCATAGAATGAAAACTAACATTGATCCACCATCTTCACTCACGTGCCATCCCCACATCAAGAACCGCTACACTGGTGGCCACTGCGTGATGCTCTTGCCTCTGGCAGCCACTGTGTAGGGCCTTGCCTTTGGCGAGATCAGAGTTACACTTGTCCTGCAATCGTTAAGTGTGAAGAGTATTGTCAGTCTATTTGCATACGTTCTTGTAGATTCAAAACTTCTCTATATACTACATTCTCAGTTTTCTTATTATCAGTCCCTTTCACTTGATGCAAATAAACTCTAAGATTCTTTACATTTGAAGCTCTTGACAGTCCAACATAAAGTTGTCCATGAGCAAACACAGGGATCTTTGCATGCAGCTCCACTCTGACTCGCTTCCAAAGGTTACTGAGAGGGGTGTGGGTGATGCTTTTGGCTAGGCTGAATCGTGTGCAATATGAAGTTTCATAAGTGACTGAGCCAAAAGCAAGACCTCATATCAGGGCAGAACGCTTACCCCAAGCGATGCTCGACGTTTCAAGACAGAGGGCATCTAGCGCTTCTGTCCTGCCCCAAAACTGAAATGACGAGCAGACTTTTTTAGGAATTCGGCCTTGTCATGAAGTTCCTTGCCTGTATTGGGTGGAATTTTTGAAGCAGAAGAGTTGTCGTTTAAAGGTCTGCAAATCCTGTTGAAGTTCTCATATGCGAAACCGTTCGAGAAAGGATTGTTCGAAATCAGAGAAATTATGGGGTGGGTTTGGAGACGGAAATTGTTGGGAGGAAAGCTTTTCTGTTGGACAGGAGGGTGATTTTTGTGAATAGGTTGGGTATGTAGTCGTCAAAGGAAACGAGGGTACCGTTCGTACGTGATTGTCTTCCACCTTCCTACCATCCTAATATACTCGATATCAAACCCAAGTTGGAGGAGAAATGAGGCACCTCCGATGCGGAAGGAATGACCAGAGAAGTGGTTATAGCCTGCTGCTGACCAGATCTGGTTACATCGATAGAGAAAAGCTGAACGGGTAAGAGCCCGAAGAGAGCCATCATTTTTCTTGTGATCAATATATGCAAATAGATGGTTAAGTGTGTTACTGGAGTTGTTGATGCGAAGATGGTTAACTATGAGGTCCATTGTCCAGACATCGCCTAGTCTGGTCTGAGGAAGCCTCAAAACTCGAGAGTGACCGGGGGGAGGGATTTATCATTCCGAAGAAGTATGCGGAGAAAGGGAAATCTTCTTCAGTAAGATGTCGGGAGAGATCATCACGAGTAATTGATTTCGCCGAATCAAAGGATTTGTGAGATCGGACTGTGGTTTCCCCTAACCGGAAGAGGGAGAAAAAAGGTGATTATGGCACAGGCTAAAACAGCTGCATCAAAGCAATTAGAGTGATCGAGTTTGTCGACAAGAAGAAGAATCATTTTGAGCGTAACTGCTGGGCGCACAGCGGCCTTAAACAGGGTGCCTTGCTGGCGAGCAATGCCTTTGCAATAGAGAGTGAGCTCATCCGGCCTGTGTTCCCCATATCCAAGGAAAGCCATTAAGGAGATGCCAGGCCTTGAGGCCAGAGACGTAGTGCTCTGCTGTATTGATGGAGATGGATTGTGATGGGGCAAGATCAGGGTGGATGCCATTCATAGGTGAAGAGCACCAAATAACAAAGCTGCATACCAAAGGTGCTGTGGCAGGGAAACGATCTGAAGGTGGGGCACACATTTTATCACAAAATTCGATGTATTTCGGAAGGGCAGAGGAGTAAGAGGCAAGTGTGCCTTTGCTGTAGGCATGTGACAAGGCATCTTTCTGAGCATGGCGATGATGGGATTGTCAATGATCAGATGTGTAGGATCAGGGTTGTGTGAACTTGTCCAGCCTGTAAGACGAGCAGCTCCTTTAAATGATGGTGAGTTGTGTATAGCCTTGAAAGTGGACAAGTCAGAACAGGCTTGGAAATTACGTAAATTCTTGAGAGCGTTATCAAAAAGGATCAGAGTTTCCAAATCTGGATTGGATGTGTGGGAGGCTGGGGTAATACTTGGGAAATGGTATTGGCTCGCAAATTTAACAGCAGATGCATTAGGCTGGTTTGGAGGGTAGTTAGAGAGAGAAGAGTTTTTTCCGCCGATTAACTGCAGCTGCCCTGACTCTCCTGTGTGAGGTAGGAGACATCTTGGAAGGCATTAGAAAGACAGATGGGGAGACTATGTGGTCATAGAGGGGCAGAGCAAAGAAGGAGGTATAAGAATAGGACTGATTTTGTGGGCACGTGCGAGACGAACGAGGGATACAAGGCGAACAAGGCGGGGACACATGCATTTAGGTTTTATGCATCTTGAGAAACATGAGAAAGTTCGGTAAAGGAATTAAATGAGCTAACAATATGTGAGATGTGATGAGGCGAAGGGATAGGGACAAAGTAAGAAGGGGAAAAAGCAGAAAATTCGCCACGAGAGAGAGGGTCAGCAAGATTGTTAGCAGACGGCACATAAACGGGAACAAATGGACAAAGAGAGAGTGTGACAAAGAGAAAATACGAAGCAAAGCAGAATTTATAATCGAATTAGAGCCCCAACCAGATTTGTAGGCACCCTGTGCCCCTGTATTGTCTGTGTGGAGAATAATTGAGCGCTCAACATATTCGCTGGGATATAACAGAAGTGTTAGGGGACAAGAGAAGAGATTGAAAGAGAAGGGCTCCGAGTTCAATAGCAAGCATTTCCCCTACTCCAATCTTCCCATCAGGGTCCTTTACATCAGCTTCTAATTTCCACACAGACCAATATTTCCCTATTACAACTCCCAATCCCCACGATGTGCTAGCGTCACCAAACCATCCAAAATCGAGAGGGTTGTTGGAGTCACTTGGATAGAAGAATGGTGGAGAGTCTAGAAGGGAGTGGAGGAGAGAGAAGGGTGTTACGAACTGGCTGAGATACAAATTTTGATACAATGTGCAGCCTCCTCTCCCTCCTTCTGTTCAATTGCAAGAAATTGTGTTTAAGTGCATAAAGAGGGGCGAGGTGAGGGCGTAAATGAGGAGCAATGAGGAGAATATGAACAAGAAAACCTAAGAGATACTCAAGCTGTGCAAAATCAAAGCAATAATGTGGGCGCGAGAAAAAACTGAAGAGTAAAAACTTTGTAAAACTTAAGTTCAGGCAAAGGAGATCCGTCGTGAAGGAACAGACCAGATAAAGCCGAGGTATTTCCAAGTTTGTGAAAAATAAGCCTTTGTGGATGAGATGGGAACACCTAATATACGAAGGACAGAGAGGACATCGTCTGCATCAAACCACACATTTTGAGACCGGGAGCGAGTTAGGAAATTATCGTCTACCCAATGAAAACCTTTGGGAAAACCTAGACCATGAAGGATGTCTATCCAGCATTTGTTGAAAGTGGTATACATGCCTGGGCAGGATGTGCAGCCGAAGCTGGCTACGACATCGACCCAGAAATTATTGTCAAAATCTTTGAAGCAAAAACCAACGCCGAGAAGAGGCATCCGTGCTGAAAGTTCGAAAGGCATCCTCAACATCAAGAACTAGGATCTCAGCATCATTTGGAAGTGAAATAAGAAGTTGAGCAGTACGATCAAAGCCGTCCCAATCACAAGGAAATTTGGTTTTGTCGATGAAAGAGTTAACGGAAGCGAAAAGGAGGTGGGCAAGGTTTCTTGACTTTGCGGGAGAAGTCTACCACAAGTCGATATTTGCCAGGCGAGCCAGCCTTGTCGACAATAGAGATTGGGTTAGTTCGCCAGACACCATCGAAGTGCTGATCCATTTGGGTTTCAGAAAAAGGTCCTAGTAAACGTAATTTCGATTTTTCTTTTTGGCACCAATCACGAACAAAAGCTAATTTGTTATTGTCCATGTATTTCGTCGAAGAATTTGGTGGAAGCAGCTTCACATAATCGATTCCATTAATACCAGCATTATATCCGAAACGAATGAGATTTGGAACATTAAGCGAAGGTGATAAGTACTTCTCCTGTAAGTTACAAATCGTGATAAGTCGTTCAAAGGCATCCGGGTCATAAGAGGAGATAATTTGCTTATTGGGATTGCCAAGATTTGAGATCCAAGGAAGGGGGTTAGATACCTTAAGAGGGACTTCGATTGGAGTGGGGAGTGTGGAGGCAAGCTCGGCAATGAGCCTTATCGCAGAGAGAACAGATGTGTAATCCTCCACGACAATGTTCTCCCTCTCCTCCAAAGCGGCATCCATTTTTCCTGATTTGATAATATCGGCATATCGGTTTACGGTCTCCTTGAGAGATGAGTTTACCAGCGACTTGAGACGGATGCCGCAAATCTTTGGAAACATTGACATCTTCAATCTTGAGGGCAGCACACCGGTCGATGCTGTGGCCAAGGCGGTTGCATCTGTAGCAGTGGATGGGTTGTTGGAAGGACGAGGTGGAGCGTTGTGATGGGCTATTGCCCGGGTTTTGCGCACGAAAGGGCTGTCGAAAAGACTGAGATAGAAGGGTATTCGAAGTCCCAAGAGAAAACGAAGTGTTACCAATTGGTAAGGAAGATTTAAGCTGAACGAGATCGGAAACTTCCATCCTAGCATCATTGAACATGATCTCCCAGTTATCTTCTGAACCAAAGTGGGCTCGGTGACATTGCTCATGAATTTTCCGAACACGTCGTTCAACTTTAAGAAGAATTGGCCACTGCCCCCCTAGCTCAGGGCAAGCGATGCGTGAACGGTTATACTTTGCATGCATCCAATGTTGAAGGCGTTGCATTTGAGCGAGCACACCATTAGGTTTTATTCCCTGGGCCATTTCTAGTTGCTCACCCTCAAGGAGGATGCGGCAGTACACTTCAAATCCAAAGTCCCAATCTGCTTTCGATGTGAGAAGGGCATCGGCCTCATACTTGCGGAAGATGGAAAGTCCCTGTTGGCGAAATGCTGTGTCGCGTACTGCTTGGTTCTCAGAATTGAGGCTCCCTTTCGACTCGTTGAACTCTGCTTCCACCTTACGCTTGGTGGATTCTGCGAAAATATTGAGTGGAACGTAAGCATGAGGATGATGTTGAATCCATTCTTCGACACGAGGAGCAACAGACTGGAAGAGTGAGTATGAGTAAACATTTTGGAGAAGTAAATTCTGAAAGTAAACATATAAATGAATTAGAGGAGAAGTGCATTGGAAGATGGAATTTGTCTCATTTGAGATGTACATTTGGATAAGTGAATTCTGGGGAAGTGATTTGGTTGTGAACCAGGCAGAGTAACTGCGATGAGAGAGAGGGAGAAGTCAATATGAAGAGCACAACCTTGCATAGGGATTGATGAATTAGGAGAGATGTCTCCGAAATAAGAATCGGAGAACTAGATGGAATAAAGACTTACCTCGAGGAAGAGGGAAGGATTCATATTAGGGTCAATGTCTAATGTCTGGTCACGTTTCGATGACCAGGCATCTTTCACCAGGTCCTTCCTAGACTTTGTAGTATCTCCACATTGAGTGCCAGCAGTGCTTGTATTTTCGATAGGGCCGCTGATTCTACGTCGCTTGCACTCATCAACGGAGGGTAAGTCATCCAGGTCAAAAAGAACACGTTTTTTCTGAATTGGAATGGAATTGGAACCGGATGCGATAGGAGGAGCTGGGTGGGCGGAAATGGAGGGAAGGAAAGAAGAGGCAGAAGATGCGACTGGAGGATGGCTAGAAGAGGAGGAAATTTGGCGAAGAGCTTGAAGTTCGAATTCAAGGGATGCAATCCTCGTGAGTGCAGCTTCAAGAGAATCATCCTTCTCCTTAGCTGCAGATACTGCTTTTGCAAGCTCAATCTCACACTTTCCAATATGGGAAACATAATCCCGCGCGAGAATGAGACATGAGAAGTAGCGATCTTGCAGGAGTACGATAAGATCAAGTGTCTTTGAGGGTGGGAGACCGTTACATTGACGGATCCAGTGCTCTCGATCTTCGCTGGAATCAATAAATTCGGAAGCAGATCGTAGAGTATTAAAAAATTTATGAGTGCTAGTGAGGTTCCGTGGATCCTCCAAGCGTGGTAAGCCCAAGATCATTGGTAAATCTGGATGAGACGCGAAGTATGATTTGACTAAATCGCCAATGCTTCTCTGGCCCATCGGAGGTGGGGCAACATTGAGAACCTCCAGGTCCGGGGAAACTTCCCTGCTGAGTGGCGCTTTGCTTTTGCCTTTATCTCTAGGTGGTATCAAAGGATCAGTATCGGCATCGGAGGAAGGGTCCTGTGGGCGAGGTGCAGATGCAGAAGGAGTGGTTGTTGCCTTGGTCTGCGAGGAATATGCAGACAGTGAGGTGTGTGGGGAACGATTGGAAGAGGGTGGCAATGGTAGAATCAGGAACCCATGTATCAAGGCTAGGAAAAAACTTGTGGGTAGAAAAGAACCCCTCTGATTTAACATCTGCCGGGAGTGCTGAACATGCCCTTTCAAAGAGTGGCAAGTTTTCAGGAGAGTCCGGCATTCTTAATCTCTGGGACCATAAGTTGGAGAACACCTCCTTTGCCACGCCAGAACCAAAGTAATTTTCCGCCATTATTGATTTGAAGTAGAGAAACTAGCAAGCAGGTTGGAGCTGCGATGCTAGCAAGAAGTTGAGGGGGGTGAGGTGGTTGTAATTCATTCATTCAAGCGACGTACGTTCGCGCTCATTCAAAGACCGGGCTATCTCCTCGTTCGTTTCTCGCTTCACAGAAGCCACACTGTCCAAGTATAGGCCGACAGTCTCAACTGACTGACCCTGTGACTTGTTGATAGTGAGGCAGAATGCTGACTTGATTGGGAATTGAAACTGGCGTAGGACAAAGGGAAATGAATTGGAGACTTTGCTATCCAAGGCGATGCGTGGAATGAGAACTGAGTTGCCTACGAATGCACCTGTGACAATTGTCGCCTCGATGACGCGAGAGAGTAGCTGGGTGACGATCAAACGTGTACCATTAAAGAGCCCAGCAGAAGGTTAAGGTTTCGAATGAGGATGATAGGGGCTCCGACTTTGAGATGCAAGCAATGAAGAGGAAGGCTGTAACATTGAGAGTATTAAGGTACTCAACCATAAAGCCTTCCTGAACATTCTCATTGTCATCCATCAAATGATCAGCACTGAGATAAATTCGTTTCTGTCGGGAGATATATTGTCCGATAAGCTGATTGTTTATCAGGTCAACATCAAAGTTTTGGGCAGTGAGGACCATGCACCCTTGGAAATATTGCCTCAGCTGATCATGATATAGGCTTCAGTTATGGTGTTCAGCCCAGGATAGATGTCATTTAAGAGACCTTCCAGGCCATGTGATTGTGGGATTATTGTTCCACCCTTCATGGTCAATGGACCACAACCACAATCATCTAGGTTATCAGTTACACCATTTCCAACTGACAGCAACCAATCAGCAAAGTCAGAAGCGATAGCAAAGTCATCGGCTGTCATATCAGCCTGGTAACAGAGAACATGCATGTTGACTGTAAGAGGAAGGGTCCTAACTGCTGGCCAAAATGGACTGTTGATGATACATGCATCAACAATCTGTGCACGTAAAGCCTTAGGAATGACAGAGAGGCAACCTAATCTATTTATCAGAGGTGAACTCTTTGAATTATTCTACTTACCACTGAGAACAAAAATTACTCCACCAAAAGGTGCATCTACTTTATGCATATCTCCAGCATCTGCTCGACTGCCTCAAAGCACCAACGATGGCTTATACCCACTTCATCCCATATTATCAATTCTGCCTCACGGCAAAGTCGTCCATGATCACTCTGAGCCTTAACACCACAGATTGAATCTGATTCAAGGTCCAATGGTATTTGGAAGTGTCTGTGGGCAGTTCGTCCCCCTTCCAATAGGATAGCAGCAATGCCTGAGGAGGCCACAGTGCAATCTTCCCAGTTGAACGAACTTTGGCAAGTAGTAAGTTTTCAACAAAAGTCTTTCCTATCCCACCTGTGCCATCAATGAAGAACGACCTCCACTTCTCACTTTCCAAGATGCTATAATGGTGTCATAAGCATGACATTGGTCCTGATTAAGCAACAGCAGCTCCTTGTTGAGACACTCTTGCCGTTGCAGATGATCATATGCAGCTCTTCACCAATTATCCTTGTCTCACCCCCACCTTTCTAACCTCTCTGTCGGCTGTGGTAGTCCAAAATCAGACAGAGACTTTGTATGAGCCTGTAAGAGATCTTCAATCTCAAGAAGACAGAGACTGATGATTTGTTCTTCTTGTAGATTGGCTATGCTGTACTTTGTCTGCAGTAAGTGTTTGCAATCATTGCTAAGTCGTTGATGATGGTTGTTCCATAACCTTCTTGGTTCACTTGTGAAACCAAAAAGAAGGATATAGACAAAAAGAGACCACATAGCGTGACCATTCTTGACTGAGCTGGCTTCCTCAAGGCAAAAGTCCATTCTTCATCGCTTTCTAAAAGTCCCAGAGCCACACATGCAGCCTTAAATGTTTCATAAACCCTTCCCTCCACAGTCCGAACATTCTCAAAAGACTTTGGGCTGGCTACCTTATGTAAGAGAAGTCAGAGGTAGAAAAGCTCTCCTTGTAATGGTGCAACATAGTAGATCCTTCCAATAGCTTCTCCTCTCTGCCTGATTTTCCATGACCGTGTGTTTGACTTCCAAGGAAGGTATTGAGGTGCTTTTAGATATGTCAAGTCCTCAGTAATGTCAGGGTGTTCCATGTAGAAGTCAAAAAATTGGGTTAGTGTTGTTTTGCTAATGTTTGGCCTAGAAAGGATATCATTGAGGGACTCTTCCTTCGGATTGAATGTGATAGACTGTTGATTGGGAAGGTGGATGGCTAATCGCTTGACTGTTGGAAAATGGTGATGCAATTGAAAGCGAAAGATACGGTAACAGGCTAAGACATATGTCAGACAGTCTAAAATATGGTCTCAAAACTGCTTACCTTCAGAAGATCTAATGAATCTAGCATCGAGATACTCTTGGATCTCATCCACCTCTTGAGCAGCATTGCCCCTTGTATCATGAACAATAGCTTGGGCTCGATCGTGACCTTTATATATATATTTGAAAGAGATATTTCACAGATTTGATAGAGATGCACGGTTTGATGTTTATATGAGCCATAAAGCGTCGAAGAATGTATGGCTTGAATGGTACGACCCAACGATTATCGTAGATAAATCCATTTGGTGTTTTCTGAAACGTACGTCCATTGTCACGGTGTCGATAAGTTGGATATCCATCGTCATTGATGCCTGTCTCTACTGCAAATGGTTTGGGGTACCCCTTGCTACAGATCTTTCTGCCTGGCCTTTTAGGATCCTCTACCATGCAGGGACTATCTGGATTAATGTCTCCACATGGTCCATGAAGCATATGCTGACACACAATATCTCGGGTCAGCATCTTTGTCTGGTAGTTTGGCGGATACAACACGGCCGATAGCTTCAGTGTCCCTAATGGTATCTCGTGGATGAAAAATGATGAGAATATGAGCATGAGGTAGACCACGTTTCTGAAACTCATTACCCAAACAAATCCAACTGTCCTCCCAAAGATTGCGTTCTCTTTGATCTCCCGCATATAGGCTTGAACCTTTACACTGAAGGCCCTAGAGACCAAATCTGGTCTGTCTCGGTTTGTCCAGGCAGTAACCGAGGATTGCAGGTAAATGTTGTAAAGATAGTAGGAGAGCTGTTGATTCATCTTTGATTTATCTGCAGAGGACTGCTGTGATAAGGGCAGAATAGTTCGCCTGCTAATATTTACACGGTCTTGTCCATCCTCCAAGGCATCACCAAGCCCAGCACAAGACTCTGTTCGGGGTAATCCTTGATTGAATCGAAGGAAGTTCAATCGTCCACTTTCAATTGGGCATATGCATCACAAACAAATTCCTGAAAGAGTCGGCCACCATGATGAATGAGAGAAGGTGTCCTTTTTGAGATAGTGAAGGTAAGAGTAGTAGTTCATTTGAGTAACGTGATCCTGTTCTCCCATGTTTCCAACGATTTGTCCATCATCATTTCAATATTCCTCTTGTGGTCTAGGTCGAAGCAAATCTTTGTCCTGTAGGGGAATATACGCATGCCATCCTTGCTCACCATAAGGGAACAAAAGAGGACAGTGGAAGGTAGTTCGCATTCTGATCACTGACTTTGTTGTAATACCACAGACCATCAGGACGCGTAAGTTTGACTATAATGTCTCGTGTAACCCCTGCTGAGGCTCCTGATTCCCCTCCAATGAGTAGAACTGCTATTTCTGCTATCCCATGGCCTTTTGGCTTATTGTATCGCTGAGGGTTCTTATCCTTGAGATCAATAGTCCGAAGGTGTAGTTGTAGTGTTGGAGTGTCTTGCATTTGCTCCTTTGCAATTTGATAGATATATGGTCAGGGATTCTTGCGCCAGATCATCTCTTGAAGTCTTAATATATTCTCCTTTAACTTACTCCCCCAGCAACTCCTAACCTCTGCTGGATCTGTTCTGATGGATCAAGCATGTAGATCTGTGCAAATTTCTCCTCACCATCAGAGTCTGGTAGCAGTGCCACAATTCAATGACAAAGCTCTCCAGATCCGGAAAGAATAAACTCCATGACCTGGAATAGGAGGTTGCTTGACACCAAAAGAAGTAAAGGAAAGAGCGTTGTTATAGGAACTTATATTCTTGTGGAACTGTTTGATTCTGGTGTTTCAGGATTAAGAAGCTGGAGTAGTTCTGGAAGTGCTCGTTCCTATTGCCGAATCTCACAGGTCAAATGTTGAGAAAATGTGGGTTGTGTAAGCTGAAAGCGCTGAGGTAACCCTTCAGCACACCTCTCTGAACGGCGGGGAGGATCAATGGGCTATCTTGTCGTCTCTGGTGCTGGGAACAAATTTGTGTCTCAGCACCTTTTTTTTGCTTGGAACAGGGCATAATAAGTCTACTTGGCCGTCAGAAGCATGTAAGAGGCGTTATTTGTCAGGCTTGCCCTTACACATTACAGAAATGCAGTGTCTGAAGTCACGTGACGTACTTTACCACATGCAGTGGATCACGTGCCTACCCATCACCGCTTTGCTCATGCCCTCGCTGTCCGCTGCTTTCCCTTTCCCCACACAAATCACTACTCAGCAAACCTTATACATTTCGCCGGTCTGCACCATCCCCATTTTCACTTTATTATCCTTTCTCACTAGTACTGCTCAGTATATCTTATTTCTGAGTATTCCCTTTATTGCTTTCCTGATCTAGCTATCTTACATGTTTCAAGAAACATACATTACAGTTTATGGCAGTGCCTTTACATATGTATATATACATCGAGATGTAGTGGTGGTGACCTTAGAGTATTCTCTTCGGTTTATCTCCTCCACTACAGGTTAGTCTTCTCATGCCATACTATTCTCTTAGGTTTACCTCCACTACAGGCGCACTGCCCGTCGGCGACCGCACATAGTGTTTGCCCTAACAGTAGTTTGGATGTGGAAGATCATCTTGAGATCAAAGATTTGGGCCATCAAGGCGAAGCTTTTCAATGGACTAACTTTGAATTTGAGCAAAACATCAATCAAGAGGAGGATGCTCAAAATCCATTACCTCCACCACCTGCTGTTGAGCTGGGAGACGTTGAATTCTTCAATCTTTGCTTGTATCAGTGGTTCCGAGAACACCCTGGGGTCACACAGATTACTGCGACGATTTACTCCAAACTTTGCACCATTTTAATCTTTACAATGATTTATGCTCACGATATCGTAACGAGAACTGGGCAAAAAAGCTCACAAATCTTGAAGGAAATGAGCGAGGTGGTTGCATTAACTCTTGTAGATCGGGTTGCTTTTTTCCTCTGGTGGAGCTCAAATCTTTCATGACTAACACTCAGACGCTTGGCTTGTCATGCTCTTGAACTTGAATTTATCTCCAGAGGAAAAAGTCAAAAACATAATATGATCCTCATTTCCATTATTCCGGCACCAAATAATCCAAAGGATATCTGTACTTTCATTCAAGAGCCACTGGAGGAACTGAAGAAGCTTGGACTGAAGGCATTCGTACCTGGGGTGAGAAGGAGCAGGAATGGTTCACTTGCCATGCCTATCTTCTTCTAGTCGCTGCTGATATGCAAGGAAGCTCAAAATTTTCTTGCACTGTGGGCCTACGAGGCAGGTGTGGTTGCAGCTTTTGCTACCTCATCAGTTATTATACAGGAAAGAGTGGATACTATCATGCTTTTGAGAATCCAACTGATGACTTTGAATTTGGGACAACAAGATGAAGGAAGAAGGGGATCCACAAAGAGCAATATTCGAGAGAGTTACCACCTGCAAGAGTACAGATGATACTTATAGGTCAGAAATGACACAGCTTTTACTTCCAAATCTCAAGAGGAGGCAGCAAAGCTTACCACCAGGTTTGGAATCGTCTGAAAGACTCCTTTTGCAAGCTTTGACACTTTTACCTGGCCATACTTCTTCCCGATCGATACTATGCATTTGTTCTTCCAACTTGTTACACTTTCCATGTTCAAAATTTGGCATGGTGATGAGCAGATGGGCTTGAATGGGACTGAAGATTTTATCCTCCGGGATGAAGGGTGGGAGCGGATTGGTAGGTGTCAAAACTACATTTGAATCTACGTAACAACTTCTTCGTACCAGGTAAATTAATGGAAGATGCCTCTCAATTTTGGCCAGCAGGTTTCGGTGAGTGACCACGAAATATCCACTCTGCTTGGACTTCCTACAAGAATAAAGATTGGGCTCAATGGTGCTTCATTTGGTCTCGACAATTTTTGGCTCATTTTTTACAGCCAAAATACCTGGACCACTGGCTTGTTCAGAAGTAATAATTTCTTGCCAGACACAGATCACTCATGAGGAACTTCTTGAGATGAAGCGACTCTTTGAAGAATTTCATGATGGGTTTATGCTTCTTTATTATCAGCGGAAAATCAAGCGGATCAAGATGTGTCGAATGACTCTTCATCGCCTTGTACTTGTCTATGACTGTATTCTGGAAATGGGATCTGTCTGGGTCTATTGGCAGTATCCCATGGAACGGTTGATTGGTCAAATGGTTCAATCTCTCCAGAATGTCACTCAGTATACAGCAATTTAGCATGTCTCATGCTTCACCACAAGCATGTCAATATTGTCAACTGGCTTCATCCATTACCCAAAAAAACTGCCATATCTCATGTCCCTTTTCACAAGAGTATTTGGGATGACTCTTGCTTTCTAACTGTCAAGAGGGAGAAAAATCCATCTTTGGACGAGTCACCTCGAGAAGCCCTTGTCCAATATATTTATTGGTAACATAACCAACAAGATTTCTTTGGTCTGGATGAAGACGACTTGGTGTCACAGACATCTTCATGCAGCCAATGCCCCACCAACCCTCTCAGAACTGCTTTGCTGAAAACTACGAGTGCAAGATCTACTTCAACAGAATACAGCATCCATTCAGCAATGTCGATGGGCAGGGGATCACTGGTAGAGGAAGTCAAAGTATTGTTCACTAAACTGAAGGAGATTGTTCGATGGGGACCCTCAAGCTGACGACAAGCAAGCAGACCATTCGTTCCATGTGGACGGAGTCTGGATGGAAGCGTAAGGAGCTCACTAGAAGCGCAACTTGTGTTGCTATGAGTACCTTTGATACTGTGCAAATGGAGGCACTCATATAGGTGTTTAACAAGTTCACTGATCGGGGAACTGAGAGCGACAAGCTGAGAATACACTTTGCTGTCATCCAGTTCTACCTCACTTGTCGTTTTGAGGATCATTTCTTCCAGCTCACATATGTCAAGCAGATGATCTAGATGGAGAGGTCTAGCAAGGCAACTTATCTTGTAGGTTCTGTAATGACACACCACAGCACAACCGCTTTGTTAACATTGCAACTATTAAAGGTCTCCGTCACCCTCCTCGATTGGCCCGCCTTCGAGTCCTCCACCAAGCGCTGGAGCGGATTGGTCCCCCCCTCATGTGCAGGCAGAGAGGACGTCGCCGGTCACTTCTTCTTTGGGGTATGGATTTGGACCCCGTGGAAGCGGAAGGAAGTGGGGTGGAAGCGAGGATTCAGCGTGGGGGGAAGCTGCATTTGAGGGAAAGACAGGCTAAGTTGGGCAGCCCGCTAGTGGTTGGATAATCCCCATTTCGTGAAGCCAGAAATGGTGATGGAGCTTGATGATGTTATGTTTAGGGATTGGGAGGTGGAACCCGGAGTTGGAGATGGGCCTCATTAAGGATGAAGACGAGTGAGATGAGTGTGGAATGCGTGTTATAACTTTTTGTCTCATTCACTCAGAGTGCCATTTCCTCCGTCTCGATGGTCCCGAGGGTGAACAGTACGCCGTCATGCTAAACCTGATGAGTCGCGAAGTGGAGTTATGTCGCAAATTGCCTGTACCCTGAGGCAGCAGAAAACGGAATGATGAAAGTCGGTCCAACAGGAATAGAGCGTGCTGGAGGCTAACCTGTAAAGGAGAGAAGAGGGTGACGTTTTATTCATGGCAGGATATCATGGCGTTCGAGCATTCGATCTTTCGAGTCAAATGACTGGGACAGCACACATCGTAATATTAATCTCATCCAGTCCCCTGCATTGACTCATCTCTCCTCTAGATGACGAAGAGGAAGACAAAGAAGACTGCAATGAAGAGAGGATCCCCGCCACCACCTGCCCACTCCCGACTCGATTCAAAAACACAAAGTCAAAAGGTCAACAAGAGGCAAAGTCAAGAAAGGCACCACCAAAAACTTCAAACCATTGCAGCACAACCTGCCACTAGGTGAAAAACTCAACTTGGAATCAACCGTTGTGGTGTTGGAGGATCTACGGCTAAACATAGACATACCTGAGGTCGAACTGCCATCCGAGCTAACGACGTATAGGGCAGCGGAAGGATGAGAACTCGATTAAAACTTGGATGGACGAGCTGTATCGTGTGAGTGATTCACAGTTGATTGAGCGCCATGAATGAAGACACGGTGCTCCAGGTCGTGCGCAAGGAAAAGTCCAGATACTGCCAAGGTGGTACACGAATGCAGTTGTCAGAGAATCAGTCGACCAAGGATTCTTCAGAGCTGGACGGAATCTTGGTCCACCATGAGATCGATCCTCCTGTGAAGGCGTACTCGAACATGTTGCTGGCATTAGAATTCATAGACCATCTTGAGAATGCTGGTTCGCACGAGAACACCCAATTAGCACGAAACGCTGCCTACACTCTCGGGGCGAGACCTCGCTGTTTTGTCTGGACTCTGTTGATTGATACAGCTGGAGATAAACATGACTCTTGGGTTAATAGTATGTGTGGTGGGCACTTTCAGGGAAAACCAAAACGCCTCGAGGACCATTTCAAAGAAGTCGCACAGATCATCGCAAGGTTTGCGAAAGCGAGCGAGGAACAAATCGGATTTCTCAACATCTTTGATCACGACCCAGCGTGGCACTTCACCTGGGAGGTAGGCTGTCGGTCTCGAAACTGAGGAGCCCGCCTCCAAAAACTCTTCCCTCTCAAGTTCCCGCGCCAGGGCCACCCCAACGACACCATGCCTTCAGCTGAGCTACCGTCCTCATCTGACAGCATGCCGTTTCCAATATGCTCCTTCCTTCCCAATTCATCCCAAGCCCCAATCAGAAATTTAAACTGGACCTAAACGGATGTTTGAAGGGATGGGATGTTGTCGGCAAGAGTTCCGAGTTTAAGCCCAACTGGGTCCTGGAAATTCTTTTTCGTTCATACTCTATTGCTGGTAGAGGAACACAAGTTTGGATGTGCGAGCTGGAAGGAGGTGGGTATGGTGTCATTAAGCATGTATGGCTGACGGAGGACGTGTTGAAAAGGTTGGAGGAGCACGTAAAGCAGTTCAATGGTTGGAGGGAGCTTTGGAAGGACCAACCGCCTCGAAAGCTCGGATCGCCAGCAGATGCGACGGATTTGGAATGGCTTCGACACGCTCCTCATCTCATTCTTTCTCAGCCTAATCTTTCAACCAGAAAAATCCTGTCCAAAATGCACTCTGGAATGGCGGCGATGTTTCGGAGGTCATGGAGACTGACCTAATTCCCGTCCTCATCTACAATTCTACGGCCGGCCTCCCTCTTTCTTCAGCTGAAAGTCTTGACGATGTGCTCGACGCGTTCAAAGGTGTCTTGACGCGTGCGTGCTCTCTTTTCGTTTTGGGGCTTGCCTTGATTTGTTGTCAGAATTAGCCATGTTAAACGATCACGACCTTATCCATCGCGATGTTTCCTATGCCAACATCTTTATTCGCGAATTCCAGACGAACAGTGATGACGGGAATGCTCCAGCTGTCGGATGGCTGAATGATTTCGATTTCTCGATACGACGGGAGAAGGACAAGGGCGAACACCCTTCAAAGCCACATCCAATCTCAGTGAGTAGCTTGCCCTCGCCTGCATAGGCTTATTCTTGACCTTTCATTAAGGGAACCTTCCCATTCCTATCTCGATGCGTACTGAACGCGTTGACGGAAGAAGAGCCTCCGTACGAGCAGTCGGTTATGGATGACATCGAGTCCGTAATCTACTGCGTTATCTACTTTTTCTGCAATTTCTATCCGGACGCTGAAGGACGGCTCGTGAGGCGAGATTGGAGCCGCAAGCCGGACACACCAACAGGAGAAGGCTCTGGAAGGACCTTCAGTGGTTCCAGGGACCTGGAACAGAATGCCGAGGCGGATGAACGATCCTCGTCACATCACAGCGTCAAATCCGTGAAGGAACGATCCTCACCCCTCCACGGCGCCAAATCTGCAAAGGATCGATACTCGACACTTCGGAACATCATATCCGCAAAGGAAAAATCCTCACCAATTCACAGCGTTGAATCCGTTCCCCAGAACATTGACTATCCACTCCAACCGTGGTTGACTTTGGATAGTGCCTTCGACGCGAAATTAGTTCTGCTCAGCAAGTTGAAGTTGTCACGTTTTGCCAAAAATTTGAGGAAACATCTGGTCAACGATGGGAGTTGGAACGAAGACCACGTCACACGTCTACTCTGGGAACTCACTCAATCGCTTCAATTTCTGCCAGGAGAGGAGGAGAATAATTGGGCTGCCCTCTTTCCCAATGGATGCGATGAAAAAGCAGTAGTCAAGGGCATTGTTGGAAAGATGGTGGACGCTTTGGAGCGGGGAAAGAAGAGATTTAATGGGAAACTGTAAGTTGCCTTCGTCTCCATCAGCTGAACGAGGTATAACGTCCACACCAGTGATCCCTCTGAAGAGTTCGACTTTGAACCTGCTTTGTAAGAGCTCAGTGGCATCTCAAAATAGGGCTTTGCGTTGGTTTTTTCCCATGCGGTTGTTTCCCAATGCACTTGCAGAATTGGAGTCCTGCGACATTGCTTACATGTAACTGCATGATGTAAAAATACAGCCTTTCAATTTTATGTACATTTTCCTCTCTCAAGCAAGCTCCTCTGTTCGCACGCTTCCGCGAATGTTCACCCTCGATACTCATATGGACAATTTGAATGTCGTGCGGCTTAAATGAGTGAGAAGGGCAGGACACATGCTTTCTGGGAAGGAAAGACGCAGTCCTGTCGTAAAGTTAGCCAACAAAGGAAGGGCATAGGAAGGGCTGATAACGGCGGAAGTCACCACCTCCATATCTTGCTTTTGTTTGATCACATTTTGTTCCTGGCTGCGTTCCGACGGTTCATTATCGCAAGAAATGAGTGCCTGAACGAGTCCTCAATCGGTGCGGGCCGCCACACGCGAATAACACCTAGGAGTTTGAGCAATTGTGGAGGGTCGGAAGCACACCAAACTACTGCGCTCACTGCACTACGATAAGGAGTGGAAGATCCCAAGTTCCCTGGAATCCCAGCGATCAATATTGTTGGCCATTCATTCCGGATTCGCCCCACGACTGATCGCTTCCACGTTCACGCGATTCGGTGCCCCAAATAGCACACTAGGTGCGAGGTGACGTCCGAGAGCTGTCGTGGGTGCTGCCATTGGAGCCATATAAAAGGACGATTTGAGCTTGCGTTGCGGCTGGTTCATACTCGTCACTGATTCTGACCGAATACGACTTGGAAGACAAGCCAGAATAAGCAAGTCTTCAGCACCATGCCGTGATTGATCAAAAGAGAAGAGAGGACTGACATCGATCGACCTTTCTCCTGATCCCGATCATAGAATGAAAGTCGCCCTCCCCGTCGCCTTCCTCTCCCTCTTCGCCTCCATCGCGCTCTCCTCTCCCACTCCGGAGCCGATCCTGTCGCCTGAAGAAGCTGCAAGACTGTTGAATCCTCGTTCGTGCTGCGGGTGAGATCTTCTCTCTTTCTTTTCTTGATTGGAAGGATGCTGTATTGACTTCTTTCTGGTGGCGGCAGGGAACTGCCTTACACTTGGTAAGTCGACAGCACTCGTTCACTTGGTGGAGCTTGAGAAGAGCTGGAGGAGAAGAAGAGTTTGAACTGACTTTTGATGGTCGATGGATGGTGATGATACAGCTGCATCGTTGGATCTTGCTGCGGTTAAGCGACGGTGTTGTTGTGGCTGATGGTTTGGAGGATAGCGAGAGTCGTAAAACTCGTTGTCTACGCCTTGCCTTCATGGCAGATACACAAAGCACCTAGCTCGTTGTGCTTGTTGACCCAATTTCATCGCGTTTTGCAACATTCATTAAGCGCAGGATGTGTGGATGGATAGACTGAAAAATCTGATAACGAGAGAAATATTTATTCCAGGACCACTTCATCCATCGCAATGTCTCGCTTGAATCTTTTGAATTTCTGGAAGGTGAGAGAAAATGCACATAGATTCGTCCTCGCCATTCATAGAATAAACACGCAACCTGGACATAAGTTATATCAAGCATATCCTCATCACTAGATAGCAGTCACCCTTCAAACCTTCATTCAAAATACTTTCTCAAAAGGACCGCATCTCATGTCAAAATTATAACATGAAGACGATATACATCTAGCGCCATTTCACCCTCTGCCTGATTTGATTCAGAAAGCGCCTCCAATACTGTCAATTATCATCGAAATCATCCTTCATTCACCGTTCTCATCTGAACTGACCAGCGACCTATCCAATATTGAATGCAATAATCCCATTTCCAACTTCATCCCAGGACATGCATACCTTGCTTCAAGTTCAACTTTTCTCACATTATGTTGTTTCGATTGGGAGTGGGTATGTTTCGAGAAGACTGAAAGAAGAGCCGCACGGATCTCAGATTGCTGCCGACGAGTTGCCGGTGGGTAACATCTTCTTCTTGGTCCCCTATCACAACTCTTCTTCCGAGTCTCCTTGCTGCGTCTTAATCGGACGGATTCGATTGCTGATCAGCGAAGTGATCGCTCTCACGTAGACGAAGAGCTAGGCAAGGCAGCCTGTTAGGGAGAGAAGGCTTGGGTAGGTAATCACTCAGTACTATACTCCTTCTCAGCGCAAAGGATATCGATAAAGGGTTCTCCGTATCTATATCCACAATGGCCAAACCAAAACACCCGCCCACCGAGCTCTCCCTCTTCTGGGATCCAGCCTCCCGGCAGCTCTCCTTCTCCCCTCCCTCCTCCTCTCCTCCCTCTCCGCCGTCCTCTCCCCGCCCACACGGCCCCGCGGCACCTCCACACCGGTGCACGCCGTCGTCTCCTCTCTCACCCACACCGGGGGCAGTCCGCGGCCTGCTCCGGCCGTGGCACCTTCTTCGGGTCACACGCCTGCGAGTGGAGGAGGAGGAGGAGGAGCGAGCACGCCAAGTAGGCCGAGGACGGTCGCGCCTCTCCCCTCGAGTGCTTCGAGACCGCGCACCGCTGGCGCTCAAGCTTCGTCGTCCACCTCCAACCTCACGCGACACGGCGCGTCCGCCTCCACCCCGTCTGCCGTCCTTCCTTCGACCTCTACTGCCACGACCACTACCGCCACCGCCACTAGCACCACCAGCGCCATTATTAGTAGTAATAACAATAATACGAACGCTCAGTCCAACCCTACACTCTCAACGCAGCGTCCCCTCCACCTAGGTAGCGCGCTCGGTCTCACGCCCAACACCCCAAGCCCAAGCGCAGGAACGGGTCTACACGTCCCTCTCCCCCTCCCTCCTTCCGACCCTTCCCCACAACACCCTTCTCTCGGGACTGGCGCGTTCGGTGGCAGTCGTGTGTTCGACGGGGCCAGTATGGGCATGGGCATGGGTATGGGAGGGAGTGGATTCGGCCTCCTGGGAGGATTAGGAGGAGCAGGAGGCGGACTTTCGAGCTATCTTTATGAGCAGGGCTTGCTGAAGGGAGGGATGAGCGATCTGGAGGTTAGAGTGTGGCCGTGGGGAAGGGGATATCGGTTCGTCGTCCTGTTCTTTCACACACTCTCTAGCTCTGTCTTTCTTTGGTGCGAAATTGAGAGAGTCTTGTTTGGGATTGGGGTTGTGTGGAATGTTGATATGAGAGTGCTGGCGCGGTTGAGATGGAGCGCGTTTCTGTCACGCTTAACAACAGCACTTGACCCAAAGTTCGAAGAGTGGACTCGGACCGAATGGCGCGTCAAAGCGACCTCAATCAAATGAACATGGAAATGGAAGGCAAAGTAATGAGTGATTTTTCAAAGTGGTTGCCCCGTTCATACCTTTTTGTCTGCATGGAGAAGGAAAGGGCGATCGTGGATTGCTGACGCGTCGCGCCGTTTCACCGCGCTGGACCTCAGGTACACAACGCAGTGGGCACAGCATTGAGTGATTCGGGGCAGAGATAGATTTGGATCTGTTCTACTTCGCTGAAAAGATTTGGATTTATGTGGCGTCTTGGAGTAAGCGATGTCCCATAAAGTGCGGGTTGGATTTGATTCTGTGAATTTTCGCGATGTTCTTTGTACTTTCGCTTCTCGATTTCTTTCCAGAGGTCTAAAGCGCGACTGGTGCCCTGTATGTTGTAAATGCGAATATGTCGTCTTTTTCTCATTCTAAATACAGATCACAGGGTTGGCGCGACTCTATGTATCTACTTTGACCTTCAGTATTCTGTCCGCACAAGCATCGTGCGGACTCGAGGTCGACGAATGTTGTGGCAGTTCACCAGCTTTTAAACCGGGTGTCATGATGGATGATATCCCTCTCACTTATGAGGCAGACGTCTGACGTGAGTATATTTGTGTGAACAGGGTGCATCGTCTCGTACTTGGGCAGTCCGAATTTTTCGCGAGCATGCTGCAAGGCGGCTGGAGAGAATCAGGAGCGCGCGGTCGCCAACCAGGATTTCGATCTCGCGCTGACGTGAAAGGCAAAGGCAAAGCCCGGACGCGCTCTCGAGCTTCATCAGTCTCTTCCAACTCTTCAGCCACCTCCTCCAAGGCGTCCGTCCATCCCAACGTTCCAGAAGACGACTCGTCCTTCCTCACCCTCCACTTCGAAGGTCCGGCCAGTCATCAAATCACACGCGCGGCGTTCGAGTACTGTCTCGGACACCTTTATGGTCATCCTCCCTCGTTGTTGCTCCCTTATTGGGCTAGGACTCAACCACTCGCTGGAACACCGCTTGGACCGGCTTTTCATGCATTGGCAGACGTCAGGGATTCCGAGCACGATGAGTTGCTTACCCTGGACGAATGGGTGCAACCTGACGGATCAGGTCCTCATCCCGCGACTCCTCAGTTCCTCCTTTCTCTTCTCGCTACCGCGACTTACCTCTCGATACCGCCTCTGGTCCAGAGCGTGATGGCTATGATACAAAACAGCATCACCCCTTTCACTATCCTCACTTATCTCAGGTTCTCGCTTGGCCAAGGGGTTACAGGCTGGTCGGGGAAAGAAGAAAGAGAATCAGGATGCCGTGGCCTTGAAGGAGTCGGTAGTTGGCTTCCCAACAACGTTCTCGATCCTACCGCGTCCATCTCTTCCGGAGCTGGCGATTTCTTTTACGGCCCAATTCAAGAAAGGGTGGGAGAATCGTGCGCGTGCTGGTTGGCAAAATGGGGCAGCGACATCCTTCCGATCGAAGAGCAGCTTCAAGATCCGCTATCGCGCCTCAATCAAGTGCGAACCACGCGAAACCTCCATCAATACCTCACACATCCTGTCTACGCGCGATGGCAGTGTCTGAAGCGCCCTGACCTCAGAGTTTGGAGGAGCGGAGGGGTTCCCGCTAGCTGGATTCGCGGTATTATCAGCAGCGACGCCTTCTTCATGAGTAACCTCGGTGCTGAAACTTCCACAAGCAACACGGCAGGTGGTGGCGAATTCGATCGATATTCTGTAGCAAAGAGAGTGGTCGACCTTCGTCGGAAAGATAGGCAATTAGGTGTCGCGGAAGATCGTTTGGCTGAATCTCTTGCGTCGATGGATATGTCCTCATCTATCGATGGGGAAAAGTCTCGAGGCATTGATTCTGTAGACGGGACGGATTTGCTTGCAGACGAAGATGAGGAGCGAGAATTCAAAGCTCTGTTCGCAGATGGGATGTATTACTCGCACTTGACGTTTCTTCAATTGGAGAAAATCGGCAAAGACATGTGTCCTATAACTGGCCAACCGTACGTTAATAAGGAAGTCCTGCGGAAGGCTCTATGGATGGCCGAAGAGTTCAAGGCCAAGATTCCAATCGCCCCAAATGCATTCGCTGCTCGATTCGACGATGGACAACCAGAGAAGGAGGGAGAGGATGAGTTGGGTATTTCGAAAAATCTAGTTTCGAAGGAGAGCGACCTTGGGGATAAAGACGTTTCGAAGTGGTTCATGGTGCCTGTGGATTCAACCTTACGGTATGTGCCTTCCGCGTCGGAGCTGGCCGTACTAATGATAACGCAGGCTGTCTGACTTCTCGCTTCCTCTCCCGCCGTCACACCCTCGTCGGCTTTCCTCATCCCCGATGTCCCTTCCCCCTGGCGCCGATCGCTTCTTCTCCTTATCGACCGCCATTCGTTCATCTTTATTGACCACACAGTTCGAAGAACTCGAAGGAAGGAAGGCGACCGCGTATGAGCCATGCCGATTCTCTGTGGAGTTCTGGGGTGTAAGCGAGCTAAAGGAGAAACAGAGACTTTATTCGCAAACTTTCGTATACGCTGGAAGCTTGTTCAACGCCTACCTTCAAATCGTTCGAAAGAAGCAACTGCAGCTTGGTGTTCGCTTTCCTTCTCCCTTATATCCGTTCCTCACGGTCTGAATAGGTATATCTCCATCGCCAAACCATGACGGACCCTCCGCCGCCAGCTTCACGACCTCCAAGTGCCAGCTCCCCTGACATCTCAGTCGCACTGGATTCCCCATCGACAGAAGAGCCACCACTTTTGGGTGACGACCTCCATCCACCTCGAGCTGCAATCGTGGTTCCCTATGTCGACAGAAGGAAAGCCATCCAAACTTACTTCAGCATCAACTGCCAGAACTTATTGGGTATGGTCTTTCTTCTCTGTGTTGTCTTTGTCGACTGACAGGAAATGGAGGCACGGCACTCACCAAGTTTGCGTCTGGTCCCGATTCATTCGCTGTTTCACAAAGCTGGGGATGGAAGAGCACAAGCTTGAGAAGTGAGGAATACCTCGGTGCCGGTGCTGGTAAGTGAGACGACCCCGAATATCCAATGCTGATGTTGTCCAGGTGGGAAGTGGGATTCCCTGAGGTGCACTATTGTCATGGGGGTCATCTGAGAAGTTCATCATTTGTTATGCGTATTTAGTTTTGTTCGTCTTTCTTCTGCAAATCCTTGGTTTCTTTGTTGCATGTGCATTTGCTAGCAATAGGATTACTAATGACTTTACTCAGGCTTCTGTTTTCGTCCTCTTTGCAAGTCTGGTCCATCGTACACTTTCAGCTAGATTTTTGTGCAATCTTCAATTGTACCGTTCCAACCAACATGTCGTGCATTTAAGCACGAGTTGTCTGTTATGTTTCTTGAGGCGCATACGAATAACGACTTAGGCTCATTGGCACTGAAATAACTGACCAGACATCGTCGCAATTCAATTCTCCATCCTGGGACGAGGTTGGGCAATATTGTTATCTCATCCATCAGGCTTCTGTCGTACCTTTCTCTCCTGCCACTTTGTGGAGTCAGTGTGGTTTCCTAAGTGGGACTGAGGGTACACGACGTATTCTAAGTAACCCGTCTAACTTAAGGTGCTTGTGAGGGAATGTTAATGAGGCAGCTTGCGTGCTGGGCCAAAATTCAAAATAAGACTGTATTTCTGCAAAATGCAATTGAATACAGGCGATGTGTGCAAGGCTGCATGTGCACTGGAAAAGAACCACAGGGATGTAAAGTCCTGTTTGCGATGTAGCTGCGCTATTAGCATGGCTAATGGCCGACCTCTTCAGAGGGATCACTAGGGACGTTATACACATTCAGCTGCTGGAGACCACTGCTCGTATGCAGCGTCCTTCGTCATCAACGCTCTCAGTACGCATCGAGATAAGTATTGGAAGGTGCCCTTCATGACGGTCAAAGAATAAGCCTATGCAGGCGAGGGCAAGCTACTCACTGAGATTGGATGTGGGCTTTGAAGGGTGTTCGCCCTTGTCCTTCTCCCGTCGTATCGAGAAATCGAAATCATTCAGCCATCCGACAGCTGGAGCATTCCCGTCATCACTGTGTTGTAAGACTGTGAATAATGATGCGAGTTTTTTAGTTGAGAGGAAACAAAGATATCATTACTACATATTTCTGCCTGACTTTAACACGGTTTATATATCTGAGAAAGATGTGGCAAACAAATTCTAGAAGTACACCAACGCGTAAGAAAATAAGTAAGCAAGAAGAAGCGAGAAGAAAATAGAATCCCCTCGAATATGTGGCATCGCGTCGTTCTTAGTAAGCCGTGAGTGGTGGTGGCGGGCTGAACTTCAACACACTGTTCGTCTGGAATTCACGAATAAAGATGTTGGCATAGGAAACATCGCGATGGATAAGGTCGTGATCGTTTAACATGGCTAATTCTGACAACAAATCAAGGCAAGCCCCAAAACGAAAAGAGAGCACGCACGCGTCAAGACACCTTTGAACGCGTCGAGCACATCGTCAAGACGTTCAGCTGAGGAAAGAGGGAAGCCGGCCGTAGAATTGTAGATGAGGACGGGAATTAGGTCAGTCTCCATGACCTCCGAAACATCGCCGCCATTCCAGAGAGCATTTTTGGACAGGATTTTTCTGGTTGAAAGATTAGGCTGAGAAAGAATGAGATGAGGAGTGTGTCGAAGCCATTCCAAATCCGTCGCATCTGCTGGCGATCCATCGAGCTTTCGAGGCGGTTGGTCCTTCCAAAGCTCCCTCCAACCATTGAACTAGGCGGTTGGTCCTTCCAAAGCTCCCTCCAACCATTGAACTGCTTTACGTGCTCCTCCAACCTTTTCAACACGTCCTCCGTCAGCCATACATGCTTAATGACACCATACCCACCTCCTTCCAGCTCGCACATCCAAACTTGTGTTCCTCTACCAGCAATAGAGTATGAACGAAAAAGAATTTCCAGGACCCAGTTGGGCTTAAACTCGGAACTCTTGCCGACAACATCCCATCCCTTCAAACATCCGTTTAGGTCCAGTTTAAATTTCTGATTGGGGCTTGGGATGAATTGGGAAGGAAGGAGCATAGTGGAAGACGGCATGCTGTCAGATGAGGACGGTAGCTCAGCTGAAGGCATGGTGTCGTTGGGTGGCCTGGCGCGGGAACTTGAGAGGGAAGAGTTTTTGGAGGCGGGCTCCTCAGTTCGAGACCGACAGCCTACCTCCCAGGTGAAGTGCCACGCTGGGTCGTGATCAAAGATGTTGAGAAATCCGATTTGTTCCTCGCTCGCTTTCGCAAACCTTGCGATGATCTGTGCGACTTCTTTGAAGTGGTCTTCGAGGCGTTTTGGTTTTCCCTGAAAGTACCCACCACACATACTATTAACCCAAGAGTAATGTTTATCTCCAGCTGTATCAATTAACAGAGTCCAGACAAAACAGCGAGGTCTCGCCCCGAGGGTGTAGGCAGCGTTTCGTGCTAATTGGGTGTTCTCGTGCGAACCAGCATTCTCAAGATGGTCTCTGAATTCTAATGCCAGCAACATGTTCGAGTACGCCTTCACAGGAGGATCGATCTCATGGTGGACCAAGATTCCGTCCTGCTCTGAAGAATCCTTGGTCGACAGATTCTCTGACAACTGCATTCGTGTACCACCTTGGCAGTATCTGGACTTTTCCTTGCGGACGACCTGGAGCACCGTGTCTTCATTCATGGCGCTCAATCAACTGTGAATCACTCACACGATACAGCTCGTCCATCCAAGTTTTAATCGAGTTCTCATCCTTCCAGTCCGCTGCGTTATACGTCGTTAGCTCGCATGGCAGTTCGACCTCAGGTATGTCTATGTTTAGCCGTAGATCCTCCAACACCACAACGGTTGATTCCAAGTTGAGTTTTTCACCTAGTGGCAGGTTGCGCTGCAATGGTCTGAAGTTTGGTGGCACCTTGCTTGTTGCCTCTTGTTGACCTTTTGACTTTGTGTTTTGAATCGAGTCGGGAGTGGCAGGTGGTGGCGGGGATCCTCTCTTCATTGCAGTCTTCTTTGTCTTCCTCCTCGTCATATAGAGGACAGATGAGTCAATGCAGGGGACTGGATGAGATTAATATAATGTGTGCTGTCCCAGTCATTTGACGCGAAAGATCGAATGCTCGAACGCCATGATATCCTGCCATGAAACAGCACCCTCTTCTCTCCTGTCCTCCAGCACACTCTATTCCTGGGGGACCCACTCTCATCATTCCATTTCCTGCTGCCTCAGGGTACAGGCAATTTGCGAGATAACTCCACTTCGCGGATCATCTCCTTCCAAAGTTAG
>MU271533.1:0-20009 GCA_021432655.1 Atractiella rhizophila
CCGAGATCCATTTCGACGCCCTTCCCTATCCGCTCCCAATCTCCCCAAAACCGTCGTTTCGCCTTCCTCCATCCTCTCTCCAGCAACCATGCACTGCCCATCACGCCGAATGATGCTGTGCCGATGGACGTGCTTGGTTCCACCAAGTTGACCCAGTATGCTGAGGAAGGAAGAGCGAGGGACATGAAGGAGAGGCTGTATGTTCGAATGAGCAGAAGCTGTGCTTTGCGATGGAGGGAAGAGAGAAGGTTGGAGAGTTGGACGCGGCGTGTCTGAAGGGGGTGATATAGTGAGTAAGGCGTGAATGGCGGGAATGGTGGAAGAGAGCTGAGTAGTGCAGGGCTCAGAAGATAGCTTGAATGCGAATCAATGGTTCTTTTAAGAATTGTTGATTGGGAAGAGAGATAGCCAAGTTGGAATGAAAGCTGTTCGACCCGTTAACTCTGAAACGACGTAGGAGGAAGGACATACTTCTACCTCCAAAGTGCGAAGATAGAGTCCTTCCAGAGCGCTCTTCGTCTCCACTCCCAGATCGTCGCTCCTCCAAAACAGCTTGAACCACGCGAACCTCTTGTCCAACAGGTCCCCCAAGACCTCTTTCGATCGCATGAATAGCCTGTCATCGACCACTAGACTTCCATCTTCGTCCACGCTGAAAACTTGGCAGATATCCTTCTCTTTACCCAAAAGCTCCGCCATCAACCGATCGATAGCCTCCCGCTGTTCGAGTAACCATGCCCGCTGGGAGGCAGAGAGATTGGAGGTAAATTGTAATGCGGAAGAAAGGAGAAAGGGGGTTGCTGAAGAGGAGGATGATATGTGTGAAAGCACGTCTTTGAGCTTCGTGAGGCCGGACGATGACAGTGAGGAAATGTCACCCGGTTTTTCAGCTAAGAGCTGTGTGGATATTTGTAGTACTTGAGCGTTGGGAAGGATTGATGGTGTTACAGGGGAGGCATCTTCGAGGACGAGATAGAGCTGAGGAAAGTTGCGAAGAACCGAGAGGAGAGGAGAGAGGTGGGTTTGCAGTAGAGTCTGTGTCGACCCGCTAAGACAGAGAACAACCGCTTCAGAGCCGTAGATGACGTCTTCTACTGAAGAAAGTGTAGTGGTATCAGGACTCTCAACCACGGCTCCGAAATCTGGAAGATGAAGTTCTTGAATTTGGATATTGCTTTGGTTCAGCCATGGGTCGTTGATTTGGAGATCCAAGTCTGAAGCGGATGGTTCTGAGGTGGAGTATCTGTAACACCATTCAGTCAGCCGGTTCTAGCGCTCTTGAGGGACACATACCCAATCGAGCACTTTTGAATGCCCTCTCCAAGATCGGTATATGACCGACTCCTGAGCAACCGAGAGTTCGTTTGGTCACTTGCCAAAGTATCTTCTAGTAAAGCGGTGACAATAGTCTTGCATTTCACAGCATCACCAAGAACTGCGATTTAGATCGCATTGAGAATCAGAAATTTAAGGCAGATAAACGAGCAAAGTATGTGCGACTAACCAACTGTCTTGGACGGGAACGAGTCGCTCTCCTCCTTCCTGAGTGCAAGCTCAAGCCTCCTTTCCCAGCTTTCCACTTCTTCCTTATGCTTTTCTACAGATTTGAATCCATGGGCTCTGTCCCCAAGATGAAAGCTCTTGACGCGTTCTTCTTGAAGGAGGAAGCGAAGGTCTTTGAGTGCGCGTTTGCGAATGAGTTTTGGAGGAAGAGCTATGGTCCTTGACGAGACGTCTCTCGAGCCATCTTGAGTGCCAACGAAGCGCACAAAACGACGCGTGATCGTTGGTCTCGGCTGCCGTGCTAACATGAAAGTTTTTGAGTGCAAATGTTGATGAGGATTGAGCGGAACCTAGTTTCAAATAGCCATGTCTTTGCGCAGCATTTATTTCGCCCCTTAACTGGGCGAGGGGCTGACTGATGCTTCTGGAGCAACGACGAAGTGGTTTGGGTCTCAAAGTCCTGTGCAGTTCTCCTGCCAGGCACACAGGGCTCTGAAGGCGGAAGCTTTCATCCCAAAGTCGCTGAATCCCGCGGTAAGCGTCTTCACAAAAGATTGGGGCATGTTATGCTGATTGGAACAATCCGTGAAATCAGCTCTCAGTTGGAGTGACATCCTAGGCTCTCGCTCTCCACAGAAGGAGTGTCGGTACGGTCCAACCGCAGCTCCACATGCTTTAAGGAGTTGTGGTAAGTGTCTCTTTCTTGCGGTGGGGCAAAAGTTGAGAGTCGGTTTTGCATGGCCAGCTTTCTCATTTACGTTCTGTCGCACACCCATCATCCCGCTGTATCGTCAATCAGTCTCCCACAAAATCCACGATCGGAATCTTTCTTCCACAGACGGCGCCCCCGACACGCATTCAGTAGTTCGAGAATGTTGCAGTTTCCTCGAGATTGTTCGCTATCCCTCCTCTAGCCGCTTGTACCCTTGACTTTGGAGATGTATACGCACACCATATTGCTTCATTTCAAGTGGCCGCCGTAGGGTGGCGCATCGCGGAATGATTCGCAGACGGTCAGTATTCCTCCAGCAAAGTCAACGTCCATGCCTGGATCGCTGTGGATATACGGATTCTCTCTCTTGCTCTGGTAACTACCCATCCCTCGACTACCGTCTTCGTACAATGGACACGCCACCCGAAGTACACGTTCCTGGACAATCCCGTCCTATTTCGTGGTCCTCTGCTCGTCCCATCGAGCTTTCGCTCCTCTCGAGCACTTCCGCTCACCGCGAGCAATTCCCGTCTCGTCAACGCTGAGAGCTGCCCGTGCCTCTAAATCGACCTACCCGTCCAGTCAACGGAGGAGTATCAGACTCTGAACCGACCACCTTTTCCCGTTTGGTCAGCGGTGGGAGATTCCAGAACTCTCGAAATCGACTACTTTGCCGTCTTGTCAACGGACGGAGCCGCGCAGCTCTAAATCGACTACCCCTTCCCGTTTGGTCAGCGAAGGGAGTGCTTTGCCCTCCAAATCGACCCCTTCCGTATCTGGTCAACGTGGAAGGATTGAAGCTTCATCTAGACTGTAGAGGACGCCAGCTTGCTCATCCTTTAGCACGGTCCTCCACCTGATACGTTTTTGCTCTTCGCGACGGGCATTATTTTCCGCTCTGTTCGCCTGGTTCGACGATGGCTGCAGACTTCGATTCATCTGGTCAGATTATTCGGCCCCATCTGCAGGCTAATCATCCAAAGAACCAACATCATTTGAAATACGTTCTCACAATCGGCTGTATCCACGCATCTCAGCCAGCTCATGAAGTTTCGAAAGGCGATCGCCAACCCGAAACGACCCCAACTTTTCAAGATATCGCCCGGGTCGCCACGCACGACCCTTTGACCCCCGGCTCATCTCCCACTCGACGTATTTACATTCTGATCTATTGAGGAAGCAGTCGCAACCTCGCATTGTGCTCTGGCTCAGTGATTGGTTTGGAGCCGCCTGCTCCCCCACTCTTATGAGCTACCATCCGCGTACAGTCGAAGCTAGAAGCAATAGACAGCTGTGTATGTACGAGATTGAGAACTTTGGACCTGATCTCCATGGACGACGGATGCTCTGTCAATCTGCATCCTGATCTCAGTGATGTGGTTCGTCCATCCTTTTTGGTTAGGGGAGAGTCGTTTATAGCTGACTTCCGACTTAGACTTGATGTTTCTCTCCGTCTTCTCGACATCGACAGCTTGTCCTATCACCTGTTAACCTTACCAAAACCGACCTCCGAGTAGAATCCTGCCCGTGTTTGCGCCTGATATTACCCTCTCGTGTGCGTTGATCATTGCCTACCTCTTGCAAGCTCAAACCGATGCTCTAGGCTGAATAGGCGCCAGAACGGCTCAATAAATGCCTCAAATATAACATGGGCACCGTCGTCCTCAGACTCCTACTCGAGATTCTGCAACTTTGAAATCCTTCAAGTTCTTCAGATCGTGATGAGCAACTCCAGCCTATCTTTCGAAAACTCGATCCATTTTCTCACCCCTTCATCAAAGAGACTGCATTCCCGTCGAGCGATGGAGCCGACCGTAGACTCCCGCGCGAGTTTGACGATTCGCCATCCGACGCTGCATCCTTGCTCTCTCTCTTCGCAGAGGAGTTGCGGGTCAGATCGACCCGCTTAGAAGGATGAGGGTCTTTCTTTCTTGATGGAGGCTTTGTGGGGGCATGAGATTGGGCATTGGAGAAGGGAAGTTGGAGGAAGGAAGAACGGAGCTTTCATTCTATCGTCAGGTGCCTGGTTTACTCTTGCTTTTATGGGAGAAACAGCGCTGAAATGACCCCACAGCTATCGGGCGAGAATTTGATTGTTCCTGTACTAGCCAGCGTCATTTCAGTCGGTGGTACAACATGAAACGTCATCAATTTCGGAATCTATCAGTGCCATCTGTAGGATGAAAGTCGATTTAAGTCTCAACCAAAGTGCAGTCAATCTCTGTTCTGCTTCCTCCCAGCTTCATCATACTCTTTCACCTCCTCTTCAGTCAAACTCGGCCAGTTGTGGCTGAACACTTCCAAATTCTCTCTGAGCCTCTTTTCCTTATCCGTTGTCGTGACGGCAACGATGCCCTTTGCTTTGAGCCAAGCGAGAGCAACCTTTGCGTCATGAAGCATCAGCACCTAAGATCATTGAGACAGTGAGTAGATCACACCTGTCCTTGGTTTACCTCATATCCTACCTCCCCGCTCAAGCGTTTCGCAATCCTGGCTGCAACCTCATCAATGGGCCCACCAGGGTATTTGGTAACCTATCGTTGCCGACATTTCAACAAGGCTCGCGAAGAGGACTGCAAAAACGCACGGGAGATAGAGGAGAGTAAGCCTCCCAACGGATCCCATATTCCCTGCCAAAGTCGACAGTCTCATCCTGTGTCGCGTGATTGTATCCATGGTATCTGACTTGGTTGACAGAAGGAAGGATTGAAGCGATTTTGAGAAGAGGAGTGAGATCAGTAACGTTGTAGTTCGACACTCCTATAGATCTATTCTTCGTATTAGGCACTGAAAAGAGCAGAATCAAGAACAAACCGTGCTAGACCGCGACGCCTGAGAGACTCCATTTGTGGCCAGACTTTCGTAATATCTTCGACGAGGAACGGGAAGTGGAGGAGGTATAGGTCGACATAATCGGTTTGAAGCTGTAATCGTGAGCGTACATGAGTCGTTACACCATTCTAGTGAGGCAAGAGCAGACCTTCTCTAGACTAGCCTTCAGGTTCAGCTCCACATCCTGCCCTTGCAATCCATCGAATTTTGTCGTGATATAGACTTGTTCCCTCTTCAGACCACTAGCTTTGATAGCAGTTCCAACGTTCTCTTCATTCCTATAGAATGCTGCATTATCTACACAAGGTTTTCAGTGATGATTCTAAAGATAACGAGGACACGGGAGTGCAGACCGATGTGCCTCCATCCCGTCTTCAACGCAAGCAGCACATTATCCGTCACATTAATACCCTTCCATTCGCTTCCCACTCCGTATGCGGGGGAAGGAAGAAAGGTGCCATCGTTCAGTTCATAGAGTGTATGAGCAGGGAAGCGTGCTTGAGCTTGTGTATAGGAATGGAGGAGTGGGACTTGAGATTGGGAGGGTAGGGGGAAGGCAATGCCAAAGAGGGAGAGAGAGAACAGGAGGGGAGTCAGCATGGTGAAAAGTCGCAAAGAGAACAAAACCGTCTCAGATGATGAAGGATGATAAAGGTGGTGTTGGCGTGATTTCGCGCGATGCGATAATAATTCTGCTCAATTTGAATTGTTGCATCTGAGTTCGGCCCGCCTCAAATCGCGGTCGCGATAACTCTCTGATTGATGCGGCCTATACTCCTTATTCAGTTCAGGCCACTATAAAGTCATACAAAGGACTGAACGAAATGACAAAACATGCACCATTCTGCTACTCTACTCTGCGACCTCACTGGTCGGAAGCCCTAAGTAGCGAATTAAATCGTCGTCCCCAACCCAATCAATTCCGGATTCCAGGATGAGACTCTGCTCCCCAAACAGGAAACCCGTCGTTAGTTTCCAATATGATCCCAAATAGCAGACTGAGGGTGAACATACCTGCAGTACGCGTTGGAGGAGCGCTTTTTTATGCACCATCAAGTGGTCATAATCTTCTTCCCTACATCAATGATCAATACACAAGTCTTAATTTCAGCTTGAGGTAATGGAAAGCAGGACATACAGTGTGCTGGGAGTTTCTCCGTTCCTTTTCTGCTTCTCCTTCGAGTCTAGCATAATCTGCAGCTCAGCGTTCACGTCGTGTTGGTCTGCAGAACAAGAGGAACATCGGTTAGACAAAAAAAAGTAGATCCTAAATAACGCAACGACGTAGGTCTCTCTTCGCTCGAGCGACTTTCATCTCCAGTTCTTTGAGCTTTTCTTCCCGCGAGAGTTTTGAGCGTGCAAGTTCGTCACAGCGTTGCATCAACGTAGCTATCTCTCTTAGTAAAATCTCTGTCACTGTTTTCCTGGTTAAGAATGAAGATGGGACTGACAACGCGCGCGCCGAAGACCCCGAGGTAGCCACAAAGCTAGTTTGTGCTCTGGCAGCTACCCATCAGCGGCTATTACACTAATTTGTATCAATGAAAATGGCGCACGACTCGACAATTAAATCCCTCGCCAGCCGCCTCTTCAATTCTTCTACTTCTCTCTTCTCCTCATTAGACAGCGAGTTAAGGTCCATAGTGAAATTCTTCTCAATCAAGTCTACGCGTTTATTCGACAGGCGCGACAGGAGAGCATCGACGTCGGCTTGGAGCGCGTCCAACTCTGCCACTTCACTGACAGTAACATCCATTGGTTCTTCTCCACGAGGAGACATTTCAGGTACACTGGAAAGTGGAGAGCTCATGTTTGGCAGCGGTCGCTTTGGATATGGTCGTGGTGAACTTGTAGCGTTGCGGTCACGTGAGCATGTATAATGAAGCGGAGCGCCATAATCTAAGGAAGTTGGTCATTATTGCAATAGTTTTGCAGCGAAGAATATAAAGTGAGTAACACATCTTAATTGTTCAAGCGTTCAAGGGGAATTAGGATGGGTCCAAGTTCTCTCGTCGAAGTAGTGGAAGATGATACATTCTAACACTGTCGCCAACAATATACACGATAATCGCTCCACATCAAGCATCGTCCAAGACGGTGCCCCAGTCCAACGACTACTTATCAGTTTTAATCCTCTTTCCAATCTGTGCCTGGTAACCGGTCTTGATAGCAGTGACCGACCGTCTGGAATTACAAGTCTGGCAAGAGACGAAGAAAAGACGGTTGTCTTTCTCCAGCAGTGTATCGGGGGACTTGCAGATCTTGCAGGTTACGTATTCCACTAGTTCCCAAACAGTCCACCAGCGTAAGATTCTGTTTATCATCAATAGTAAGACTAGAGGAGGTGACGTACGGATATATCGCCTCAGCACGTTCTCAATCTGTTTCCCCTGAAACCTTCCCTTAATGACAAGACTGCCGTTTCCGTCTACACTCCCAGTCGTACCCAATTCTGCGAAGAGGAATTGAATAACGTGTTCTGGGGATCGATGCATTTTTCGGCAGATCTCTCCCACATTGGTGAAGATTGATCGTTTGTTTCCTTCCTTTTGCACTTGTGGAGGAGCGAGGGTGTACTTCTTGGCGCCGGTCGTGGAGTAGGGAGAAAGATTGGGGTGTGAGAGATAGAGGGAGGTGTAAAAGCGGCCCAAAAGCTATTTTCAAACAGAGCAGTCAATCTGCATATCTCAATTTTCCCATAAAGTGGTGGGACTAACCTCGTTGTATTGATAATCGCGGTCCTCCTTTAGCCACTTCTGGTCTCTGGCAGCCTTCAAATACTCCGACATCTCCTCATCATCATCTTCCTTCTCATCTTTGCCTTCCTCTTTCCCTCCATCCTCTCCTCCCAGTGCTCCAGTGCCCGACACCCCTGAGGCTTGAAGCTCTTTCTCAAATGCATCCAGGTCGAAATCTTTCTTCTTCTTCTTAGTACTTTTCTTCTTCAGGTCTGAGAAGTCATCCTTTAATACCATACCAGGGTTAGCAAGACAGTGAAGGGGTCAAACGGGACGGCGGCTTACCTCTGCCTCGCCAGACGCCGCTGCAGCTTCCACTGATCCAGGCTCCGACAGCCCAGCCTCCAGGGGAACATCCAACAGTACCTTTTTCTTTGTTTTCTTCTTCTTCAAATCCGCAAACTCGTCATCATCGCCTGCGCCAGAAGCCTCGGGGGCAGGTTCTGATAGCGGAGTAGCAGCGGCAGGGGAAGCGTCGTCGAGATCCAGTGCCGGCTTCTTCTTCTTCTTCTTTTTGAGGTCAGAGAAGTCATCCTCTCCTCCATCTCCTTCCACGCCCCCAGCCACTGGTGCAGCTTCAGAAGCAGGAGCTGGCGCACCATCAACCTCATCCAGATCGATCTTCTTCTTCTTTTTCTTCTTTAAATCCGCAAAATCATCCTCTCCTCCATTGGCTTCCTCCTTATCTTTCTTCCCGTCCACAGCAGCTTCTCCATCGAGATCAAGGACCTTCTTCTTCTTCTTCTTCTTCAAATCTGAAAAATCGTCCTCTTCAACAGCAGCGGCCGGAGTCTCTGGAGCGTCTTCTGTGACCTTTTTGGACTTCTTCTTCTTCTTTAGGCCTTCGAAATCGTCCATCCTGGGCGAAGATTAGTGTGTAAGTGTTGGTTGATTGGTTCTTGCCACCCGTGACTCAGTCTGACATTGACGGACATGTTGAGAAACACCACCACCAACCACCAACATAAAGTCAAATTAGACCTTGGCGAGAGTGAAATAACGACGAGATTGAACCGTGAAGCCGGTGGTAGAGAGGAGCTCCATTGGCAGCGAAGCTAGCAGTTATTCAATTGCAAGTGAGTTATCTTCAGGGTTATGATTTCATTATTAGGCTACTTGCGCGTTTGTCTTTTGAGCATGCTTATCATTCTAAGTCACTACTGTAATGTCACGATTATCGTGACTCCTCTGATGCTAGTCGTCTTTGCTCAACTCCGCTCACTGCACTTCGTATATCCTGCTGCTTTAGCATTAGCATTTGATGCACATGAGGAAAAGGTGATGGCGTAATAAACCGTGAAAGTAGGCCTTACTAAAAGGTGGCACTGACGTCTCGATGTTTCACTGAGACAATGAACCATCGAGAGGAGTAGAAACGTTCTGTCCCAGTCTCTGAGGTGATATTCTGTTGTGGCGAGCCCATAATGTGGGCCAATGACGAGCTTACATCTTGTCTCGCCAGTGGTCGTAGTTTTTCTAGACACGACCATTAATTGCGCGCAATTTACCAAAAAACCAGCAACCTCCTTCATCGGAAATGTGATTGTATGCAAATGTCTGAATCTGCGATCTGAAGCTAGTACGATGACCAATGACCCTCTTCCCTCTCTCCCGTTTCCTAACTTGTATCAAGAAAGGACGAATTTTCATACCCAGTTGAACAGAGAGACACTGTGTGGCGGCAATGAAACTCCCACCTATGGTCTACGGTACTGCCTGGAAGAAAGAGGCAACCGAATCATTAGTGCTGCAAGCATTCAAAGCAGGATTCGTTGGCGTCGACACGGCATGTCAACCCAAGGTCAGGCGCTTATAGCAACCCATCTCAGACTAACTCTAGAGCCAGCACTATCATCAACCGGGAGTTGGAGCAGCACTTAAAGCCTTCGGTGGACGACGGGAGGACGTATGGATTCAGACGAAATTCACCTCGATCGACGGACAGGACCTGAAGAAACCTCTGCCTTATGATAAGAATGCGAGTGTGGCTGAACAAGTGCGTCTCCGCTAAAGTTATCGAGAGCGTACGAATTTGCAGCAGGTTCGCCAGTCCCTCAACAAATCTTTCGAGCAGATAGGCACGCAGTTTCTCGATGCATTACTTCTCCACTCCCCTCTTCCTACATTTGAAAAGACGCGAGAGGCGTGGACTGTTCTCGAAGAAGAAGTAGATAAAGGTCGCGTAAGTGTTTCACGATTGTTTAAGTTGCATACTGATCATATTGCACAGATTGGCGCCATTGGAATCTCCAATTGCTATGATGTTTCTTACCTCCAGCGATGCTTCTCCGAGTTTCGAATACCGCCATCTATCATGCATGTATTCCCTCACTGTTTCCTTCGTAGACTGATTTCTGCTTCTTCGTTTCGGTAGTCAGAACCGATTTTATGGTGCAACACAGTACGAGAAAGAAACTCTCGCGTTTCTACAGAAGCAGCCGAACAAACCCGTCCTGCAGACGTTTTGGACTTTGACAGCAAGTCCGTTTGCACTCCTTTCAGCTTTCTTGAAAGTAAAGCTTATTGCAGCGTGATCGTAGATCCTGACGTTCTCTCCTCCAAACCTTTAGGAGATCTGAAAGGCTCCTATAGTACTCTATCTGGAAAGGAGCTGACAAAAGAGCAAACACTCTACATTTTCTTGATGCGACACGGTAAGTTGTTGCTCTATCACATTTCCTTAGCTAATGCAGTGTTAGATATCTGTCCTTTGAACGGCACAACAAATCCCAAACACATGGAGCTAGGCATTGAGTGCATCCATCTTGTCGACAAGCTGAAGGGGAACACAGTGCCAGAGGAAAAGCAATTGGCGGAAATGCTATGGGGTTAGTCAATGAAGGAAAGCAGAAAGCACATTCAATGGTAGTATTGCATACGTTCAAAACAATGTCTGGATGTAAACACGATGTACGCTCTTAATAAATATCTTGAATGGGCCTCTGTGTAAAAAATGAGTTCAATAAAGAAGCAGAATAAAGAAAGAAATGGACAAGGCACGTGATATGTTGTCGGAAACTCGGCCGGCACTCGACAGCTCAATCAAAGACTGAACAACGGCATCATGGACGCGATAGATCCCTCTCTTCCATCTTTTGCTTCATTTCTGCCCAATCCAGCTCCTCCTCCACCAGGCACAGAGCAAATCACGCTTCCCCTCGTCGACTGGGATGCTTGGTGGGCGGAGGAACAAACGAAACGGGCTTGGAAGATTCAGACGGTACGAGATGATAGGAGGGACCCGAATAGGGCCAGGAAGGAGCGTAGCAAGAAGGCTAGGGAGGAGAAGGCCGCTATGAATGCAAAAGGTGAGTCTTCGTTGTTGTTGATGAGGTTCCTCGGATGGCATTGGATGAAGGAAGTCGATGTGGATTGATGAAAATGTTACCGAGTTCCTTCGCCAAAATCAACATTAAATCATCAGGAAAAGACATCAGGAGCAGTTTGAATATGATTGCGCTTCTCAGGAACAACGTGTTCTCTCTTTCCTACCCTGTTTCATGTGCAATTTTTTCGTTCGTGGTGGCGAGGAGCCACCCAGGAAAACGATTCAAAGCTCAGAGCCACATTGTGCTAATAATGGTCTATGTATGATGGGTAGAATCTGACAAATACTCGCCCTACCCTACTGACCGTCAACTCGGCGGAGCGAAGAAACGATATGACTGGACTCGCAACTACGTCTGTACTCGATCAGGAGTTCCACGAGGGAGAAAGTCCAAACCTTCATCCTCTCAGGAGGCAGCTACGAGCGAGCAAGAACTAAAAGTGGGCTGCAAAGCCCGTCTGGTGGTGCACAAGCTACATGGACAAGAGATGCTGCAGATCACGAAGTATGACGTGCATTCGGGTCATGATCCCGACGCGGACATGAAGGAGATGTGGGGTGCTCTTGGTGGATCAGCAGCAAGAGCTGGAGGATCTGGAGAAGGAGGACCAATACCTGGTTCGTTGGGTCAAATCCCAATCTCGACGGTGGATCATGCTCCGAGCGCGGCGAATCAGCGAATCGAGTCCTTCTCCCACGCTCAAGCACTCACTCATCCTCACACCCATAACAGTGCTCAACCAGAAGAGTTGTCGCTGCAGATGGAGACCGACATCCCCGTCGATGGTCACGAACCAGACATGGAATCCTACCTCGACCCCTTCCTCGCTGACCCACAAAACGAAAGTGATCCAGACTGGAGGTTGACGCGTGATAGCCTCGTGGCACACTTGAAGGCGATTGGAGGCAGTATTCGAAGTGTCGCCGAGTGGGATATGGCTAGGGTGTCAACGGACGCGTTGAGAGAAATGACGAGCAGTGCCGAAGAATTGCGAGCGCTTCTTCATGTATAGCAGTAGCTGTTTGTCCTTGTTCTATGTAATGATCTGGTTTCTACTTGAGCTCTCATATTTTGGATGTGCAATCGGTAAAAGGGTTTATGGTATAGACAGCCACAGATCTATGACTGGTAAATCTCCTGCTGCGCTTAGGACATCTTCCAACGTTTTTAACCTGGCGGCTTTGGCCCTTACCGCGGGGCAGTATCTGTGACAGGGAAGTGGAAAGCACAATGGAACCACAGTCGATGAGGTGGTCTTGTGAATGTGGATCGAGGCTAATGGTAGATTGAATTGTGCTTTTCATTAGAATGAGCTGTGGATATGCGTGTGCTGTACAGACATAGGAGATGACTATAACGGGTCGTCACCAAATTGTGCTTTCCGTCGATAGGCGTTTTGATCCCTCAGCCTGGGCTTTCATCAACACTTTTTACTTCGAAAACTGTTGAAGACGTACCACTGCCTGTACCCTTTTATCGAATGCACCTTTTCGCCATAATAATCTGGAACCTGCACAATTCCATCAGCTCACGAAAAATGGAGTTGGAAAGATGAGTTTACAGGGTTTGAGAAGCTTTGCCGCACTGGGTCCGCACGGTTCTTGATGAGGTGGGTATGGAACTCCTTATCCTTCAAATCCATTTGTCCCAGTGCATCCTTGTTTCTCATGCGCCATAACATCGTTCCCAGAGGTGGACCAAGAAGGTATCCCAAAGCAATGCATCCGATGGTTCCTCCACCATATCTAGTAACCCGAGAATCAGAGCCTTAGCTCTTCTGGACTGCTGAGGGAAATATTTGTGAAAGGAGGGACAAACACGAATAGAGGGTCAATGCCAAATACTTGTTCTGTTGGATTGGACTCTACGCTTCCGAAAGTCGATAATCCAGCTGCACCTCCTAGTAGTGATGTGGGAATGCTCCATATGATACCGTGGCGATGCCTGGAGCGACGAAGGGCGAAGTATTCGGGCCATGTCAACGTGGACTTCTCAACTAAGGGACTGGACGCGGTGGAGGGACCTGCTTGATCAGATCAGCTCAAGAAGGAAAATTTGATGCAGAGAATATCTCTTTCAAGATGAGCGGTCGATATTAGCTAGGACTCGCCCATGTGCTCAAGCTCAGCATGTCAAGGCGCTTGCTGCTTTCCATTCCAAGCGCTACCTCACTCATCGGCCACATCACCGCACGCAATCTTACACCTGTTGGGATTCACGCTCAAGCAGTTCCAAACCCAAGGGACTCCAGGACACAACCCAGTCAACCTTGCAACCAAAAACTCACCAGCTTCCTGCCCCTCCTTCCCCCCCGACTTCCTCCCTGATTTAGTAGCAAGCGTCCTCTTCGCAACACCTGCTCTTTTGAGCGCTATTGCCGTTTGCTGAGATATTCTATAGCTCATAACTTTTCTTGATTCTGGTTAGTTCGTGGTTGATGCTGGTTAATGACAAGCACATGCAAGGAACAACCAAAACATGGTCCAAGGATCTCACCAATCAATCTTATTTCAAACGGCGGCCAGACCGCATGAGTCAGTGACAGCCCCAGCTTTCTTAAGGGTCCATTCATGGTCAAGTTGTGCTCCAAAACATGACCCAGCTCTTTCTTCCGCTGTTGTGCCTCGTGTCCTCGGGCTATGGAGCTCAGTTCCCTTTCAAGGCGTCTTCAAAACCCACTCTCATCAACCAGGAGCTCAGATCCTTCGTTGAAGCAATCCAAAATTTGACTGGGTTGCCTGGTATTGGATTGGGAGTCGTGAAACTCGTAAATGGCAGCTGGGTTGAAGAAAGTGCTGGGTTTGGGAAGGCGTCGGATGTCGAGGGACATGTTGTGGACGGAAACGTGAGCAGTTCCTCTTGCGTTCCTTGTTGAGAGCAATAACCTGATGCTGGGACTGAATTAGACACTGTTCAATATTGGGAGCAACTCAAAAGCGTTCACCGCACTTGCATATTCTTTCTTGCAGCACGAAGACGGAACGGAGTTCTCGTACCGTGAGAAAGTGAAGGATCTCCTCCCAGATTGGAACTTGGTCGACCCTGTGGCAGAAAGACAAGCTAGCGTCCTTGATATATTAAGTCACAGACATGGCGTACCGAGGCATGTCATCCTCTTACGGGCAAAGAGTATTCTGAAACCTGCATCACAGGCATGACCTTGCTTATAGTCACGAAGATGATTTCGCGTCGAATCAACATAAACTCGGAGCATTGTATCCCTCAGCTGAGTTCAGAGAACAGTGCGTCTTGTTGTTTATTCCCTTAAAAAAGCTGAGGAGGTCCGCAGCTGGCAGTACAACAATATGATGTACGTTACGGCAGGGCGAATCATCGCTCTCCATTCTTCACATACTCCTCTTCATCCCCTAAACTCATCCAAATCAATGGGAGATGATGCCTATCAATCCTTTATCCACAGCCATATCTTTACCCCTCTGCACATGGAGCACACGTCCTTCTCACCAGACCTCTACCCCGATCGAATGGCGAAAGGCTACATGTTACTCTCGAACCGTACCTCCTTCGAGATCCCTTACGTTCCAGAAACCGAATCCGGACAGAGATACATCGCGCCCGCCGGAGGTATCATCAGCTCTCCTAATGACCTCAATATCTGGACCAAGTTTCTTGTGGATTCGGCGAGAAAGGCAGAGGGATGGTCATATACCTCCGAGGCTGATTTCCTTCGACCTGAAGCAGTACGCCTTTTACTTTGCAATCTATCATGGCAAACCCCGATGGATGAATAGGTGAAAGAAATGGTTTCTGGTCACATGGTTGGAAACTCGAGAGCAGTCAACCCCTATGCTTCTTCTGAAATTTATGGAATGGCACTCTCGAGGCGTCATTACAGAGGAAAAGATTTGGTTTGGCACGGAGGTGCGTTTCGCTTGTGACTTATGTCTGCAACGAATTCTGACTGTTGAATCTCCAGGTGCCGTAGATGGTTTTGGTTCTCAAATTGCTTGGAGCCCGATGGAAGGGGTGGGTATAGTGGCACTCACTAACAATATGGGGTAAGTATCCCATTAAAATAGGAATTGTGTGTCTGAATGAAGAGCAGCGTCGGCAACCTGGTCGCGAATTTGATTACATTGCGAGCCTTCGAGGAGCTAGTAGGCCTAGAACCTTTGATCAAATTGTCCGAATTCGAAGCTGCGTGAGGCTCTCTGCTACAGCTCCTCAAGTGAGGTATTGACAAGATGCGAACTATAGATCTGGCAACCAACTCGCTCAAATCTCTTCCGCTTACCCTATTTCTTCAATGACCGGACCAGCGCCATATCTTCCACCGCCCTTCCAAAAACAATCCCCAACGTCGAAGGTAACAGCTACCTGGACTGGGCCGTCCCTCCCTCTCTCCGCTTTCGAAGGAGTTTACGAATCGCAAGGCTACGGCACAGCACATCTCTGCCTTGCCAAACCTCACCACTCCGCCCTATCCGCCTGCAATGACCTCTACTCCCACCGAAAAAACAGCACGCTGATCGTCGACCCTTCGCAAGAGGGGGAACCTGTGGAACAATCCCTGCTTCTGACCAAAGACAGCATCTGGTTCACCTACGCCGGTCTGTCGCAGATTTCGGAACGGGAGTTCAGAGTCGTTGAAGTGGCCAAGATAGTCGATTATAAGGGAGTCAAGCGCTCATTCGCAAGTGTAGAAAGCACAGACATGTTCCTCAACTTCAAAATCGAGGGCGAAAACGTGGGAGGTTTCGCCATGAGTGGCGTTTGGGGAAGTGGTGCAGACGTGGAGGATGGAGGGAGAGAGGAGGCATATCTTGTAAAAGTGGGCTAAGTAACCGTCTGGGTACAACAGACAATGTGGGATAAATCCTGGAATTCCGATTGTTACATGCTTATTTTACACGCCTTTCGCGTATTGGGTACATTGTTGATGGCGTTCAGTTCTGGACCATCCCTTCATTTCTTGTGCAACCCAGTAACTAATTGAATCTGGCCATACTTTCTCAACTTTCAGCCTTTGGAGTAAAGAAGAAACGTACCTCATTTTCGGTCAGCATGAACAAGTCCCCCAGATCACTCGTTTTGCCCAACGCCGCATTCACCTGTCCGTACGGATGAGCTCCTCTGTCAATCCTGGAGAAAGAGATGTACAGTGTTGGTTGCCGTTCTGGCAATCCCACTCCCGCTGCTTCCACCCACCCAAAACCTGATTTCGTTGGGCACAACCTCAATGACAGACACACGAGGGTCGTTCTCGTCTCCTTTATGAGTTCCGTCCTTGAGATCTCCAAAGTAGGCTTTCATGCTGTCCAAGAGGCCAAAACACTCATCTCAACGCCGCCGTTTTGCCAAGAATAAGACAGACTCACGAGGAATGCCAATGTTTCTTGATCAACTCTTTATCCTGCGAAACTGTTGCCGTTCCCGAATAACTGGCCCAGTTCGTAGTTTTGGGATCATAGAACGAGACGTTGACGTTGTGGTCGTTTTGGATCTCGTCAAACTTGTGAGAGGCATTATTGGCCAGAAAGTAGAGTGTAAGGCTCGTTGGAGTTTCTGGAGAGGCGGGATGCATCGCTCTTGAGTTCGATCAATGTTACTGTTACAACCGATTCCCTCCAGTCTTTAAGGAGGAGAAACGCACCTAGAGTGCAGATGTCCGGTAGAGCTACGCGTCACCAACATTCCCGTGGAAGCAGCTTTGAGGATTTCATGAAGTTTCGTGATTTTGTCCTGAGGGGAGGTGTGGCTATCTTCTGCCTTGTGAGTGAAGGGATCAAGGTCTTGGGTAGCTGAGGAGGTCATCTTTGCCGTTTGTTGTGCTATATGTTCGTTCTGGCCAATCTGACAGGTTCATGAGGACAACGACTCTTTTATACAAAGGGTAATGTGAGGGGATAAATGCGTGATGTAATTCTAATTCCCAGATCTCCATTGCATTGTTGGGAATGCATTGGTGAGCATCTCATGACGCACGCGACGCGACGCGTAACCCTAACTCCCTTTGTGATCGCGACTCCCAAAAGAGGAAGAACGAAAATGACAAGGAACTGGATATCAGCGTTTTGGTCCACATAAATAGAGTACTTGTGTTGTGGCAGCTTCAGATGTTTGCGTGGCATCATGGAGGTGTCCGCTAAAGTAGGACGAATTGGAGTGGAAACAGGTTGCTGAAATCAATGCCTACACCATATTGGTAAGTTCTTTGCTACCTGCTCACCTGGTTATCATGAGATGTTGAGTAGCGAGACATCGGAGTGTCCAGGGCTAAGTCCTTCAAGTTCAGTAGGTCCTTGCAGAAATGGCTGGACTATGCCAGATACCCATTCACAAAATTGCGCATTCGAACGCCCAAGCTCTCTTGGTTTGTGTCTGCCGCATGTTTTTCTGTTATAACAGACACTTATGGAGTATGCCCCGGTGAAGTATTGGTAACAAGCTTCGTCAGGGCTCGCCTAAAAGCCTCGGCACTGTTTGGTTTCCTTCAGTCAGCAAGAGAAAAATGCCGCGAATTCTGAAGTAATATTTTCTGTGTTACAGCCGAGCGTTGGGCTGAGTGCTGGCATCGAGCCACAACTCCGCTCCTCCGTCAAGGGTTTAATTTCCTCCACATCCGCAGCAGAGTTGAGCAACTCGGTCAATGCTGTCAATGCTGTCAAGAAATTCAACATCCGCGACCACGCCGCCAGAATCCGCGGCCATTTGGTTGGCCCAGCAACTTTAGTCCGTTGATGATAAAATCGTGAACCCCACAAATTGTCCTCGTCTTTAGCCACATCCAACGACCATCTCACCACTCAGTTTCTTGCTTGCTGTCAAAATGAGAGCCTATTACTTCGAGCAGTCGGACGCTGACCAGCGAGACCCTCATGACTCTGGAATTCCGTGTCCTTCTTCGAAACTCGATGAGCTCGGCGTGCTACACTTTCCTGCGATTGGGAGACAGAAATTGGATGAAGTTGCGGTTCAAAGGAGTTATAAGAACAGGGATATCATGGAGGTGGGCCACCCATTTGCGACCGAAGGGAAAAGCCAAGCTAATCGTAACTATCGGGGGACCGAGTAGTTGAGCAAAGACACCTTGAAGGACGAATACGAGAAGAAACTTCAAATGTTCTATGCTGAGCATTTGCACGAAGACGAAGAAATTAGATACATCCTCGAGGGCTCTGGCTACTTCGACGTTCGGGGTATGCTTTTTGGAAGGCTCCAACCTCACCTTTTCTGATATGGTTGTTTGGCTTAGACAAAGGAGACTCCACCTGGATTCGCATTCATTGCGAACTGGACGACCTCATCATCCTCCCAGCTGGTATTTATCATCGCTTCACACTTGATCATGGAAATTTCGTCAAGGTCATGCGATTGTTCAAGGTTTGTCCTTGTCCCGACCGCTACACACTTTCTAAAGCTCCTTGTCGTCGTAGGAGGCACCAATTTGGGTCGCTTTGAACAGGGGAGACCAAGCTGATGCTGTTCCTTGCAGAAAGGAATATCTTCACTCTCTAGTTCCCAGCGCTGCTTGAAATCGGACACACAGTCCGACGTTGTTTCTATTGATTTCTTGATCACCTTATCAGAAGTGCCTCTTAAAGAATATTTGAGTTAAATGACCCCTTTTGCTTTGCTGCTTGGAGGGTCCAAGAGTTGTATTATTCCGTGTTTCCGTGATACATACAACAATACAAGATGCAAGCCGTGATGTTTACACTAATCGATCTTGACGAGGTAGTCTTCTACCGTGTCGGTTGTTACGTCGACGTCCTCTCCAGCTCCCCAAAATCCACCAGTCAGAGCCATTCCCTTCACTTGTTTACCCTCCACGTCGAATATCAACTTCCAACCTAGTACCGTCACGTCGGTCAAGAAATTTCTCTTCACGCCTTTATAATCCACAATCTTCGAAGCATGTAGAATTTGAAAGCTTTCTGGAGTTATTTGAACGAAACTAGCGGACGTGATGGAGATGCTGTCTTTCGTAATCAGAAGGTCAGCTGGATGTATCTGAGAAGGAGGATCCATGATGATAGTGCTGTTGGAATTAAGGGCGTAGAGCGCTGTACAAGCAGGAAGGGGAGACGTGGACGGCCTGCAGCCATGAACGGTGCCGTATCCTTCGGATCGATAGGTTCCTTCGAAAGCATCGATGGGAAGAGAGAGACCGCTCCACCGGGGCTCAAAGGAAGGACGGTGGAGGGAAGGAAGTAATCCTGAGGGAATCGTTGTTAACGGCCCAGCCCATGGATTTGATGGGTAGATTGATGTAATGTTTTTCACAGACCTATGTATTCTCAGCTTGTTTGCCGAAAGCGTAGCGTTGCTGGGAGAGGGAAGACGCACATCAAGTTGACGACAGCTTCAGGACGAGGTGCCAAGCTGGTCAGCTCCTCAAACGCCTTCAAGGTGATGGCATTTGCAACAATGTTACCAATACTATGACCCGTCGTCATCAGTTCCCTCGAGCGGCTGCGAAACAAACCCCATAGTATTAACCAGGACCACGATGCCTATGCCTTCCATCGGGCTCCAGGCAATTTGAGACCCGAAACCATCAATTGCACCTGCAGTTATCGGTATTTCGTTTCATGAGCACAAGGCGTGTTGGTAGATGGTATGCCTACCTCCGTGCCAAACCAAATCTTTGCCTCGATAGCGAAACCTTGAAAATCCCATCCCATAAATTTCGGAGGAAGACAGCGGATCAGCTGCTTTGGAACTGCTAATCATGTGTCCAGAGACCATTTCTTTCACCTGGATGATACAATTATTGAGAGATTCACACAGAAAAGCAAAGAAACGGCGTACAGCTTCCGGACGCAATAAGTCTTGGTTTGAACCAAACGACAAACCTTCCGCCTTCCTAACTGAATCAATGAGAAACTTTACCCAAAAGTTCAGCTCTTTTGCTGAGCTTATAACTCCTCC
>MU271533.1:20358-48923 GCA_021432655.1 Atractiella rhizophila
TATCAAGCACACTGGCTTGTCTCTCCGCCACAGGGTCGAGCAAGCTCCAATCTGGGAGGAGATCCTTCACTTTCTCGCGGTACGAGAATTCAGTCCCGTTTTCGTGTTGCAAAAAGGAATATGCAAGCGCGGTGAACGCTTTTGAGTTGCTGCCTATATTGAAAAGTGTCTGTACCCAATCACAGCGTCAGCAACATGAGACTGTCACTCTCAATAAGGAGCACAAGAAGAAGCGCTCACGTCTCCCGTCCACGACATGTCCCTCAGCATCCGACGCCTTCCCAAACCCAATACTTTCCTCAACCCAGCTACCATTGACAAATTTCACGATCCCCAGCCCAATACCAGGTACCCCTGTCAAGTTTTGAAGTGCCTCAATAAAGGATCTGAGCTGGGGGCTTATGAGAGTGGGTTCTGAAGCCGCCTGGAGAGGGAGCTGAACTCCATGGGCTAAGGAAGTGAAGCATAAAACTGGAAGAAAGAGCTGGATCATGTTTCGGAGAGCGTTTCGCCCATAACTCATCGAGGGGGGTTCAAGTTCTCGGCAAGACCATGCATGATATATGGGCTTGAGGAATGAACGTGACTATGACTCTTTGCGTCCGTCACCGCTCTTTGAAAGGTCTTTTCCTTTCTAGATATATGACCCGTTTCCATTGAAATTGTCTAAGAGTATTAATTAATCGCCAATGCAGTAGTAATCATACAAAACGAAAAAGAAAATGGCAAACATGCTTAGACCAGCTAGACACCGAGCATCCTTCTCAAGCCCTCTGCCCTGTTTACAATATCTCTCAAGTCCTCTGTCGATATCTTCTCTGCATCCCACTCGCTGACCGACCTTACGCTCTCCCCAACAGCCTTCAGATGGTCTACTAATACCTCTCTCGTCAGTCTCCAATCTGGATCGTTTCCAGCGGGAGGTTCGGCGAGGTAGGGATCAAGGTATGACTCCATGTCTGGTTCGTGGCCATCCACAGGAATGTCAGTCTCCATCTGTAGTGACAGCTCTTCTTGTTGAGCACGGTTGTGGACGTGAGGATGAGCGAGAGCTTGAGCGTGGGAGAAGGACTCGATTCGCTGGTTCGCCGCGCTCGGAGCATGATCCACCGTCGAGATCGGGATTTGACCCAACGAACCAGGTATTGGGCCTCCTTCTCCAGATCCTCCAGCTCTTGCTGCTGAGCCACCAAGAGCACCCCACATCTCCTTCATGTCCGCGTCAGGATCATGACCAGAATGCACGTCGTACTTCGTGATCTGCAGCATCTCTTGTCCATGAAGCTTGTGCACCACCAGACGAGCTTTGCAACCCACTTTTAGTTCTTGCTCGCTCGTAGGTGCCTCCTGAGAGGTCGAAGGTTTGGACTTTCTCCCTCGTGGAACTCCTGATCGCGTACAGACGTAGTTGCGAGTCCAGTCATATCGTTTCTTCGCTCCGCCGAGCTGGCGGTCAGTAGGGTAGGGCGAGTATTTGTCAGATTCTAACCCATCATTCGTAGAGCATTATTAGCATAGCACAATATGGATCCTCTGGGGCCTGGATCAATTTCATCAAGTTGCCGCCAGCCACCAATGAAAAATTCATATTAAACTGAGTGGGAAAGAGAGAACACGTTATGGCTGAGAAGCACCATCATATTCGAACTGCTCCTGATGGCCTGATGCCTTTTCATGGATGATTTCAATGGTTGATTTGGTGAAGGAGGTCAGTAACATTTTCATCAATCCACATCGACTTCCTTCATCCAATGCCATCCGAGGAACCTCATCAACAACAACGAAGACTCACCTTTTGCATTCATAGCGGCCTTCTCCTCCCTAGCCTTCTTGCTACGCTCCTTCCTGGCCCTATTCGGGTCCCTCCTATCATCTCGTACCGTCTGAATCTTCCAAGCCCGTTTCGTTTGTTCCTCCGCCCACCAATCCTCCCAGCCGATGAGGGGAAGTGAGATTTGCTCTGTGCCTGGTGGTGGAGGAGCTGGATTGGGAAGAAATGAAGCGAACGATGGAAGAGAGGGGTCTATTGTGTCCATGTCGTTGTTGATGCAACCGAGCATTTACAGAGCACGTGATACTCACCGACTGGGTTTCTTCCTTTTCGTTATTTATCATGGGAGGTCGTGTCTCTTGTGCCTCTTGCCTTATCTTCTATCATCACAATGGCAAGATGCAGTTGTTCGTTCTTGCCCGCTGAATTAGCTTTGTTCCACATTGTCTGGTCAATATGAATATTGAATGTGCTGGCAATGGTCCCCATCCCAAAACTGTCAATGCGTTTCCACACCTAACCCACGTCTACGACGGACTCCATTGAAAACCGAACGAAGTTGCATGCCCGACAAAATATTAATCCAAAGATTAAAAAACAAACACCTGGTCCTCCATCTTACTGATAGTCTTAGCCTTGGGGAATCCGATATCCTCAAGGTGCTTCTTCATGGCAGACATCATCGGAGGGGGACCTAAAACCAGTTACTCAATACGTCTTGCCGCAACAGCTTGGAAAGGAGGACTGACCGCAGAGAAGGACCTTGACTCCTTCAGTCGAAGGAGATGAGATGTGCTTCTCAATCATTGTACGAGAAACGAATCCAACACCGCCTTCCCACTTTTCAGGCGGGTTGTTAAGGACGTAGTAGACCTATCCGAAACCTTTAATAAGAGATTTCCACGGCAGAGGTGAGGAACGCATACGTTGAACCGCTCAGGATGTGTCTCGACCAAATTGTCCAAGTCTTGTCTGAGCAGGATATCCTCCGAATTGACGTTTGCATAGATGAGAGAAACCTTTGTTTTGTCTTTCGGGTTCTTGAGGATAGCACGAATGATTTGCTATGCAAGAGGTCATAATCAGCGGTCGTGAGAAGGGGTAAACTGGCTGGCTGGCTTACAAGCATCGGGGTGATACCTGTCCCGCCGGCTATCATTCCTATCTCGTTCGCGTAACCCGGTGCATATTTCATTTGTCCCTTCGGCCCTTTCATTTCGACATATTCCCCAACCTTGAGCTGTGAAACGTATTTCGAAATGTTTCCCTGAGGATAGCTCTGTGAAACATAACATTGGTGTCAGCATTGATCCCTGAATGAGCTTGTCTCAAAATGTATGGTTTAGCTCTTTATTCCAGCTCATACTTTTGAAGCACAAGGCGTAGAAGCAGCCCAAAATAATATTTACGAAAGGCGCACCTTGATCATGAAGTCTACGTAACCCTTGTCATCATCGCTGCTGATAGGCGTGTAACTCCTCATAATATCCTTCCCTCCAATCTTTCCCCTGATTTGAATATGTTGTCCAATGGGTAATCCAAGCACGGAAGTGTCCTTTTTCAGCGCAAAACGGTAAATGGCCGTGTTGGGCGAAATGGTTATTATCTTCTGCAGGGGGTACTTGAGCCATTCCGTGCTGGACAGCGACGGCGGAACTGCACGACACGAAGCATCAGCAAAGGCGGTGAGCTGGGAAGAAGGATATACCTTCGCTCTTCCTATTGTACCACCAGAGAAAGAGTGAGGTAATTGACATGCCCAAGACGAGGGAGATGATTTGGGCGAAGGCGCCTGGTCCTTCTTCGGCTGTCATTTTGGTGGCCTAGTGCTCTCTAAAGGTCTATAAATGTGTGGTATTCCTCCTATATGAACCTCTTCCTGCGCTGAACCAGGCTGCACCTCAACTTTTGAACCCCAACAAGCGTTCCGCGCCAAAATTCTTTTGGCGGACGTGGAAGCGCGGAATGTTACCGACGGCCATCCGACGCATTCAGCTGCCTTCGGCATTCGGCATTGTCGAAAAAGGAAACACCTCCCGCTCGCCACTTTGACCAACTTTTCAACGCGACTGAGATTCTGAAACTGGACTTAGACTCTGATAACCACTGTATCGGAATGAAACCCTCTCTCCCTCGTCTTCGTTCTCTCCCGCTCTTTCTACCAGCGACAGCGTGGCTTCCAATCGCCAGCTCCACCATCGCTTCCTCCTGAAGAACAAAAGGAATTCGAGCGTCTACAACGTTTAGCGAACCAGTCGTTATCTTCTCAACCTTCACAGACGAGCGCAGAGGAGACGCATCCTGACTTCTACAAGAAGCCGAAACCCGAGTTCGATGGCGAAACGAATCCGAATACGGGAGAGGTTGGGGGACCGAAGAATGAGCCGGTGAAGAGGTGGGTCGATGGAGAGGGAGGAGGAGAGTGGAGCTTTGGTGGGAAAGTCAGCGACTTTTAGTCCGCATCGGTGCGTTTTCCCGCGTCTTATCATTGGACCTGGAAGTCGACGGCTACGGGCTGGATAGCCTATTCAGCACGAGTTCTCCCTTGTTGCGCACCGTAAATTATTGCCATGTTTACGCATTCATTTGGGCCGTTTCTACGTAAAAACAAGTTCTGTCCGGATCGTGATGTCAGGTTCTTGACAGGACTCTCCTGCATCGACAATTACAATTTGGAGCAACCAAACAGCTTCATTCACAGCAGTAAGCCGTGTCGATGGTCTTGCGAAAGCAAGGACTGAAACCAGCAGTTTACGCGACAAGTAAGAATCGCTCCTAAAATGAATCTGTGCGAAATCTATTCTGCAGCAAGTCTGGGAGGAAAGCAATGAGAGGGAACTATATCATTACTTCAAGATGTGATCAGATTCACAACATTAGAAGGCTTTCAATGGCTTTCACATTAGTACATAAGGTTGCCGACAGCAGATGGGCCTCCCGCATCGGTGTACCTGTTTTTCCTGTTAAGAAAGAAAGGAGGATGGCGAAACTGGAGACTCACAGGCAAGAGCCGGTGCCTACGAAGTCGGCAGCGCCGTTGCCGTTGGCGCGGAGGAGAGAGGGGGAGGTAGCGACCTGTTATGCATCAGCGCTTACCACTAGCAGTGAGAGGGAAGACGAACGAAGGGGAAGTAGAGCTATTTCCAACCACACAGCAGTGAGACCTCCTTGTTGGTGATGATGACATGAAGGAGAAAGACGCACGATAACCCAAGACTGTGAATCAAGCCAGGCAAAGGCTTGTCTGAAGAAATCCACCTGTGCTGCTTGTCCCCCGGAAGGATTTTGTAAAGCGAACTCAGAAATGATCACTCCGTATTGCGGGAAGCGGTTGTGTGCGTTCGTGACATGTGCTTGGAATTGGGCGAAGTTTTGGCCTTTCCAAAAGATGTCAGTTATTGTATATTCTGATAGATCACGAGGGATATGCTCACCATACCAGTGCTGTGCACATCATCACCATATTCAACATTATCACCGCTGAGGAATGGGATGCTTTACCAAGTTGATGTAATCAGCATAGCAGCCGCCAGCACAGGCGTTCACCATCTGTTGAAGCCAGTCCAGTCCGCGACCTGCTGATGTGTCGCTCGTGATTGCAGGGAGGGCCTTCTTGATGGCTTTACCCCATCCCAAAGATATCAGGAAAACGCCAGGAGGAGTTGTGGGAGACTGAAGTATGTGACGTACAAAGGGGATTGATGTTGGTCTTGTACCAGTTGGCGGTGTCGGCGGGCGAGTGATATGTCGCTGGATGGTCGGGCTCGTTGACAGAGAAGACAGCTGAGTTGAAAGAAGCAGAGGTCAGGATCCGTTGGCACCACTTTGGGTCGAATGAAAGGAGACGCACTCGACCATCCGTATTGCCTCCATCGGTTCTGCAGCTGGTTCAAAGGACTAGATTGACAGTCCCAACAACCTTGCATGCCGATCCATCCGTACCCTCCCAGGTTGTTTTTGAACGTTGGTGGTGGGTAGGTTTCCTGCATGAAAGTGTCACCTGAATTGTCAAGAAGCAGCGAGGAAAGAAAGACGGACCCAGTCGTAGATCGCTACAACTTGGCCTTGACCGTTGTTCAAGACTCCAGGGTCGAGTGGTTGGTTGTCTATAAACCTTTCAGACTTGTGTACTGGTTTCAGGGTTCAGGGACAAGACTTACACCATGGCCAGGCAACACCCCTCTTTCCCGCCTGAACGGCAGAAGCAGCCAAAAGCGCAGACAGAACAAAAGAGATCATTATGTTGGGATCACCGAGCTTCGACTGCGAGTAATGGGAAGATAAAGAGGATCTGCGAAGCCTGCCTTTTGTACTCTTAAGGTACCACACACTTCACCCCACCTTATACACCTTGGAAGTAAATGTCCTCGAGTCCTGCTGCGGCTAAGGACGGAAGTCGTGCTTCTTGGGGCACCTTGGTCTTTCCATCGTCTTTTTCTTCTGCGGTGAACATAAAACAACATCCCGTCCTCATCCACGGGAGTGCAAAGAGGAATGGCATGCCTGCGATCAGCGGGCTGATGGAGAAACGTAAACGCATGAATGGGGCATGTCAGCGTGTCAAGACACGTTGATGCGGCAACCAAACGTCCAAAGCGAGCGCCGAGTGACAAGAAAGAGATGGCGAGGATGAACCAAGGTAATCCAGAACCTAACCAGTTATCCCGCATATCCGAGGACTGAGCGAAATTTTGAGAAACGTCGCAAGGTGTAGCATGGTGAAGAAGTAGACACTTTAGACATCGCGTCCTTGTCGAGAAAGGTATGGATGCCAGTGGTGTACAGGGAGAAACGTTGGCGTCTGTCTTCGTGTCTTCCACTGATTTTTCCGAAGTTTTTTTGTTGTTCTTTCTTTCAGTAACATGTTACTCATTCGGTGTTGGCCCGGGCAAGAGTGAAAGCAGCTCAGTTAGCAAGGCATATATCGAGAGAATTGTGTTTCAGAGCAGTCTGTGCCTTCTAAGCACTCCTGGCATAGGTTGCCTCTAGAACTAAGCATTCAAAAGTCCAAACAAGCAGTGGTCATAAAACATTGCTTCGCCATAGAGAAGCGGAAGTGGCACGGAAGAAGACGCAAGGAGATGAAAGGAGAAACTCAGACGGCATTACTATAGAACTTGAATGTAGGGGAATGATTGGATAGCTGTTTCGAAGCAAACATAGTTTTGCTTGTCAGCGAGTGACAGCTATTCCAGTAATCACAAAGTCTTAATGGATGATACAATCCATAAATTACAACATTCTATGCTGTTCCCAGCCTAGAACATTACATTCCATTTCTCGGCAAGTGTATTGTTGTCGTCGGAAGAACCACGTGAGTGTACGTCAGCCGTTGCTGCGCTGTCGGTGGGAGATCTTCTTGGACAGCGAGTGCATGTTAGCAGAAATATCGTTAGATAGCTACTAAGTAGGCTTCTCTAAGAGGTGAGTTGCTCGGTGCATTGCTTGGGTGTTGTTGCGTGGCTGTAGTGTAATCTGGAGAACAACTTCCGCAGATGGGAGGGAGTCGAACGGGACTCTCTAGAAGTTCCCACGAGAGCTTTACTGGCCTACACTGATGCAATGTACCCCACGTCCATGTAATAGCTGATATCAGCGTTTATACTGCTACGGTGAAAAGCAGGTGCCGTCGTCCCAGATGTGCCTTGTGGCAATGTTTATGCCGTCCGAGTTTGCTCACCTATGATCTACTCTAGTCTTTCTCCGTGTCTCTTTCACGCACCCATTACATCTATTGACTCTCAAATTTCCAGGCATCATGGACCCAAGCAAGCTCAAACTCTCGAGCTACTCGAGCTCGCTCCCCGCCGCGGGTGCGCTCTCCACCGCCAAAATGTCCTTCTTCACTTCCGGCAGTTCCAAGAAGTCGAAACACGAGAGGGAGAAGGAAGCGGCTGAAAAGAAGCGGAGGGAGGAGGAGGAAGCGGCTGCGGAAGCATACAAGGACTTTCTGCAAGCGTTTGAGGGAGACGGTGAGGAAGGACCGATGGCGGCGAGCGGTAAGGTTAAAGGAAGGGGATTTGTGAGGGCTGGTGGAGAGAGATATGAGGGGACGAGAAATGTTGGTGCTGGGATGGGAGGGATGTTTGGTGAGGAAGAAGAGGAGGTAAGTCTCCCTTTTTTATCTTTGTTTGAGTGGATGGTGAGCTTGATTGTGTGGGTGCACAAGATTGCAAAGCCAGTGAGAAGAGGGCCACCAACTGGACCCTCCAGGGAGAGGGAGAGGGAACTGGAACGCGAACGAGATAGAGAGAGAAAAAAAGAGAGGGAAAGGGAAAGGGAACGTGAAGCTGCAGCCGCCCTTGCTGGGAAGAAGGCAAGCACCATGAGTTCTTTTCTAGCTGAATTGAAGAGGTGCGTCATTCATTCCCCTTCATTATCACGCATTCTGAGCGATTGTTTACGCGCAAGCAGAGATTCAGCGGACAGGGATCGGTATGCCAAAAGAACGGCACCAACTAGTACGCTTCCCCTTCATCCTCTCTTTGCTGTTAAGCTGTTTCAAGGCTACGAACGCCCGACCACAATGGGAAGCCACGATATGGGAGATCCATCGACGACAAATATTCATGTTGGGAACTTACCCACCACCATAACCGAACAAGCTCTTGGTTTCTTCTTCTGTCAGTACGGTGCAATTGGGTCACTGAAAATCATGTGGCCACGCGAACCGGTGTGTTTGTTTACCCACCCACCACGTCATCAAGAAGAGTTTTGTTGAATAAGCGATAGGGACCTTCGCGGAATTTGGGAGGATTCGTAGCTTTCATGAAGAGAACGGATGCGGATCTAGCGCTCAGGAAAGCGGATGGAGCGGATTTGATGGGGAATAAGTTGAGGTGTGGATGGGGAAAGGCGGTCAATCTGCCGCCAAAGTGTATAATCGGTGTGTATTCTTGTTTCCTTGTAGAAGCAGGTACTGAAAGGCTGTTGCAGAGAGCAGAAAAGAAGAGAGAGAGGAAAGGGGTCGAAGCAAGGATAGAAACGTTGGTTCATTCATCGCATGCTTCAGATATGGAGACCTGACAGTCTGCATTCAGAGGACGAGCCGGAAGCGTAAGAGTTCCTACGATTCTAGAAGTCGTTCTCGCGATCGTGATCGTGATCGCTCTCGATCTTATTCGCCAACTCGCTCACGTTCACGATCGCGCTCCCGAGGACGCGCGCCACATTCTTCCAAGAGAGCCCGCTACTCATCTCGCTCTCGATCATACTCTTGTTCTCGCTCCCACTCTCGCGGTAGATCGCCATCGTACTCTCCTCGTTCTCGCTCCTACGCTCCCTCCCGCTCCCGTTCACGTTCGCGCTCTCGTTCTCGTTCTCGTTCGAGAGATAGACGTCTATGGCCGAAATTGGATCCAGCTGAGGAAGACATTGTCCGTATCGTCGCAAGAAAGGTGAAGGAACAAGGATCGCGGTCTGAAGATGCGATCAAGGAGCGTGAAAGAGATAATCCCTCATATGCCTTCCTACGGGACAAGTCTAGCAAAGGTTACATCTACCTGCGAATGCTTTTGGATGACCGATGGAGGTGTGCGACGCCAGATATGTGGTTTGATGATGACGGCGCCAACAGTACATACAGCACTGACAGTGCAGAAGAAAGTGAAGATGAGCGAATGAAAGATAGGAGGCGGGGAAAGTTGGGGAAGCTGGGGAGGCAAAGGTTTGAAAGTATGCTTAGAGGGATCACGAATACGCGAGAGAAGGTTGCGAGGTGTATGGCTTTTGCTATCAGACATGCTGACGCGTGTGACGAAGTATGTCATATCAGTCTATGATGCACGGGAAAAATTGATTCATCTTGTCAGGTTGTGGATATTCTCATCAAATCACTTACAATTCCATCGACACCAATTCCTCGAAAGATTGCACGGCTTCACGTCATCTCTGACATTTTGCACAATTCCTCCGCGTCGATCCAAAACGTCTGGCGATTCAGAAGTGCTTTTGAATCTCGCCTCCAAGTTGTATTCGACCACCTGAACCTAATTTACCGCTCGTTCCCGTCCCGTCTCAAAGCAGAAGCGTTCAGGATGCGCATCATGGGTTGCGTCGGCGAATGGGACAAGTGGCTTGCCTTCACCCCAGGAAGGATTGAGGAATGGGAGGCCCGACTTTTAACCAAAGGGAATGGAGAGATCATTCAAATTGTGGAGGGACCCGATTTATCGCATGAGCCAACGAGAGATCATTCCAGAGGAGCCGCCCACATTTCAGCCGTACCCTCAGTCACCGCCGTGAAAAGCAATCCTATTATTGGACGTCTCGATGGAACAGTAATGGAAGATGACATGGACGGTGCACCTATGCCAGTCGAAGGAGAAGTTGATGGCGCGCTTGTGAACCAAAACCTTGACGGAGCGGCGATGGATGAAGATGTAGACGGAGCCCCAATGGATGACGACATAGATGGAGCCCCAATGGAGGATGATGTAGACGGAGCCCCAATGGAAGAAGACGTTGACGGAGCTTTAATGGAAGAAGAAGTCGATGGCGCGCCAATGCAGGACGGTGCCAATATGTTTGAATAGTTCCTTCAATGCCTGAAAGGAATGCATTACTTATCAACTGGGAGAACTTTTCACTCGCCAATCTTTGCAACACTTGAAACGTAGAGAAAGGAGGTTCCAACGCCCCTAATCCCTGTTGTGCGTTTAACACGGCGACAGTGTCCTTATACATTCGGATGGCGCACGGGTGAAGCTTACGTGCACAATACCTCCTGTCCGAGCGGAGCGGATGGCGGTCACGATCAAATGCTTCTGTCAGGAGTTGTATAAAGGGTACTCAGGAATGTCGACCCAGACAGGGACGTATACCGTTTAGTTAGCTCACTAAACATTGCGGTATCAAGGAGCAAAAGCTACTATCACAATGGCTTTGAACACTTCCGACACCATCACCTTCGAAGGTTTGTTATGACCTCGTAGTTCATAGACTGACCGTTATACAGAGTTTATTGCGTGTACCGGGGCCATGACTGAGTGGGCAATGAGCTTTGACACAAAGGTAAGCGTCCCTGCTGGCATGCTGGCACCGCACGCCCATTGCTTACCTAAACACAAGGACTGGAACCGATTGAGAAGTTGTATCGCTCCCAATATTCGAGTGTGCTGCATGATTCATGCGATAACAAGTTCTAACGTCGAAACAGATCGTGTACAAATTCCTAGATAAGCATTGGGATGCTCTCCCAGCCGAGGAGTACGTGGCGATGACGGCCAAACTGTTTGGAGATCAGAGACTTGCCACCCAACACTTGTTTGGGTCCAGCCGGTGGGAGAAGACTTCAGATGATTCCATAACAGGGTATCATCAGATTCGAGTAGCTCAGCAGAAGTACAAGGACAGCTCGAGGAAAGAGCTGGACATCAAAGGTCAGTCGATGATTGATTGCTGCAACGCTTTTTTGCCTCACATGTTGGCGACAGGTCATGCGCATGGAGAGAACATTCACTGGTACAAAAAAGTGAACGGTGTTTGGAAGTTCGCTGGATGTCAGCCGGAAATATGGTGGGGTGAATACAATCTCGAAAAATTCTTCGCTTCCCTTTCCCTGACAGCATGAAGGCAAACAATGGGAACTCTTAATATTACAAGGAAGAATCGTATCCTAGTACAATCATGCACCGCTAACTAAAACACCAAACCATTCTGCCGTTCATGCACGAATGTCCAAGGCATGAGCGGCCTGGAGCGGCCTGGAGAGGGATAGGCTCGGGGACCGCTCAGTGGGTCATGGTAGCTCTGAACAACGACAGTTGCTCCAATATTTGTTTCTTCAACGGCGAGGGGACTCCAAACATGGTTGGCTATCCGTTGTGTGCCGAGCTGTGGCTGCCTTGTGATATAAAGAGCGTGGAATTGTTCGTTTATTTCTGAAGCCTCCTTCCTTCTCAGACGTGCAAAGCTTTGGACCCATTTAGCAACAATCAAAATGTCCCAGCGTCTCCTTTCAATCATCCTGTGCGGCAAAAAAGTGGCGATCGGCTCTCAAGTCATTGCTGGCTTGAAACCAGAGTACGAAGGTGAGTTGGTCTTTCTTCCTTCACAAGAATCTGACGAACCACTACAAGTGATCGAATTTGTCACATCCGCCGAAGAAGGTTGTGTTGTCCTCCCCAAAATACTCCAGGGCCAAGGACATTTAGTCTCCACCAGCAATGGGCTCGGCACGCACAACTACTCTGTCGAACCACAAGGGATCATGCTTGGAGCAGGGTTTGAGGAAGCAGATGTGCAAAAGATGATGGATGCTTGCAAAGGAGAAGATATTAGGAGAGTGCTTTGGTTGAGAGCGCGGAGGCCAGAAAACGTGAATGAAAAGCTTGAACCTGGCACACCTGCATATATTCAAGCCTTTGTGGAACGAGCGAAGGCATGTTTGCACCAGTTGAATGCGAATGGGAAGTTACGGAGCGCTGATGAAATCGTTTGGTTTTGATGGTATACCCAAAGGGAGCAACCGGCTTTTATGTAGCGTGGAATGTTCACGCGGACGAAGAGGAATTGATTCATTGGATTTTTTATCTCAAGACTCTGCTGTTTGAGTCTGCGAGGAACAGTGTTTACATCACTCGACCTGCTTCACGGGAGCCCTTGCTGCAGAGGCCCCGGGCGCAAAACCTGCAACAAGACCAAGTGAGGGGTGACGATTGCTGAGGAGTGAATTGTTAATGTCGCAATATCTTCTAGCGTATAACGCCCCCATGGACATCCGCAGCTGGTATTTTTTGAATCGTGCCGAAAAGGCGTTTCTCATCAAACGAACAGCAGCCAAAAAAAACTCCTCTTGAACGTTTGCAACGCACAAGCAACTCTTCTCTTTGCTCTCCTTGAACGATGCCGTGCCCAACGAACACCCGTGAATGCCTGTATGGAGGCATGAGCGTCCCTTGCGGAGAGGAGGAGATTGGAACAACAACAACACGATGGAGGGCACACACCCTCCATCCTTGAGTGTGGGGAATTATGCTCCAACTTTCCCATTCGCCTGCTTACGAGAGCAGGCAAAGTCGAACTCCCATATTTCCCGATGAATGTAAAATGATCGTGATGGCGTATTGTAGTTCATTCAACCTATATACAAACGGCTGGCAGTGTTATTTCACAGATGAGCCCAAAATAACACAATGCAATTATGAAAGCTGCCAGTTCAAGCTGAACCCCAGACTGTCTTCTGACATAAAAGAGCAGAGAATGGCTCGCCTCCTTCCAGTTGTTTGCTGAGCCCGTCTTTTTCAAACGCACAAACAGAGAAGCCAGCGTCAAAATGACACACGGTCCAATTCCAATCGTTCTTTGTGGCAGAGCAGCTGTCATTGGCTCCAAAGTCATAGCTGGCTTGAAACCAGAGTACGAAGGCGAGTAGCTCTCTTGTTTTCTTCACTGAGGACCTGACTAGTCGCTCGCACAAGTGATCGAGTTCATCACATCCACAGAAGAAGGTTGTGTTGCCCTCCCTCAAATCCTCCGAGGCCAAGGACATCTGGTCTCCTCCAGCAACGAGCTCGGTACACACAACTACTCCGTTGAACCACAAGCAATCATGTTTGGAGCCGGGTATGAGGACGAAGACGTGGAAAAATTGAGGGACGCTTGTAAAGGAGAGGGGATCAAGAGAGTGCCTTGGTTGAGAGCGAAGAAAATAGAAGATGTGACCACTGAAAAGATTGAGCCAGGGCCGGCATATGCTCAAGCTGTTCTGGGACGAGCGAAGGATTGTTTGAACAAGTTGAACGCGGAGGCGAAGTTGGGAAGCAATGATGAGACTGTTTGGTTTTGATTTATATTCGAGGACTTGAAACAGCAAACTTTTTGTGTTACAACATGGCCTTTGTATGAATGAAATGGAGTTGACGAGAGGAAAGAATGTTTCGTTTTCCTGATCAATCTGCATGGTTTCTAGACTTAATTCACCATGGCTTTCCTTCAGCTCCATACCTAGAGATCGGGAGCCAGTCGCGACTTTTCTTTTTCAGGACACAGTTGCACGAACTTCGAATTACACCTCGGGAAGTTAACAGATAGCATCAGTCATGCTCTTGAACCACGAGGGTGTCCAACTGTCTAAGATGCCGTCTGTCCGACACGGCTCTCCAATGGCGCAACAACGATGCGCAGAATTGCACGTAACGTACCCTTCTTTCATCTCGTCGGGCCATTTTGATATGTCATTTTGGTAAGCTGAGCAAGCCATGTCTTCTATGTACGTAGTAAACTGAATAAGCAATTGAATCACTGGTGGCTTCATAAGCTCATACCAGTGAGAATCCACGCAAATAGAATACTAAAGTCGATAACTGGCACTTCAACAATGTCTCCAGGTCCAGTTTCTCTCATTCTCATTGGAAAAACAGCTGCCATTGCTGCCAAAGTGGTAGCAGGTTTGAAACCGGAATACGAAGGTACATAAATTCGCTTCTCAATATACAGACAGTGGATGACGTTGAAAAAACAGTGCTCCATGTCATCTTGTCCATCGACGAAGGTGTAGCTGCCATCCCCCAAATTCTTCGAGGAAATGCACATCTCATAACCTTAAACAACGAGCTTGGGACGGCGAATCACTCCGTCGAACCGCAAGCAGTACTGTTAGGAGCCATATACCCAGATGAGGAGGTGAAAAGACTCAGAGATGCATGCCACATAGATGGAGGAAAACAAGTTCCTTCGTTGCGGGTAAAGAGGATAGAGGATCTAACAGCAGAAGATGTCAAGCCTGATTCTCCGGATTATCCTCGAGCCGTTCTGAAGCGCGCAAAGGATTGTTTAGATAAGATGAGTGCTGAAGGGAGACTAGGTGATAATGACGAGACGGTTTGGTTTTGAAGTGTAGAATGGAACGATATTGATATCACGTAGCATCCAACTGCCTTGCAAGTCCATCAATCAAGGGTGAATCTACTGATCTCCAACTCCTGGTTGTCCAAAAACAGGACATCTAAAATTAATGACGGATGAAGCAGAACCGGCTGTTCCTTTCACGCCGAGAGTATATTCAGAGCATCCAACTCCTTAAGGCAGTACTCAGCACTAAATGCTCAACAGTCAACTCTCAACCATCATCCTAAGTAGAATCCCCCCCAAAGAAATATACGCACCTTGAATCTCTTGTCCCCAATATAAGATCAGTGCGTACCAAATAAATACAGGTTCCCTCTTTCTTCTCTTCATTGCCATGCCGTCGTAAAATTAACGCGCATTAACACGCATTGTTCGGTTTGCTCCCGTTCATGTACGTTCATACATTCACAATTCAAATATTCTAAAGCTAATTTGGTTGTGACAAAACAGCGCAAGATGAGCCGAGACGATGAGCGCCTTTGAGAAGTATATCGCTGTGGAGGGATACATATCAGTCCGACATGAGAAAGCATCTTTACACGAGGACAAAAGTGATTGCCATCCGGTGTTCCTGCAAAGACAAAAGGAACGTTGGCGGAGTAGAGATACCAAACAGCTTGTAACCATCAGCTGTGAATTGAAGCTAGCCTTGAAACTCTTCGCCTCCAATTGGTGGCCATTCTGCTCTGAACTCTCCTCCCAAATAGTCGACCATTCCAACACTACGATAGATCCATACTTCGCCCTGTTGCATTCCAGATAAGTTGTAAGTTTGGCGTTTAGGAGCCTTTCCAAGGCTCTGTTCTATCACTTCCAGCGAACCAAAGGAAGTCGGCAGAAGCGTGTCACCATCGTTTGGAGGAGATCCCGATGACAAGGTGGGCGAAGAAGTGGAAACAACAATCGCGGTATGCTTCCAGAATTTTAATTTTCAGCTGTCAGAAGAACGGAAAAGAGAAGCAGATGAATGCGTACGTCAGGATTTCCTAATGAGAACGTGGTGAATCCATCCTTAATGGTCACTCTTCGCCACTCGACAATGTCACCACGTCTCACAACACCATCTCCGCCGCGCCATCGTCCAACCGTACCTTCTCCGCCAACACGGCCATAGTAGATCCGATGGCCATGACAACGTCCTGTGGAATAGGCAGGCTCAGGCATGTCCGGATACGACTTCTGAATGTCCCGGATGGCTTCATTGGCCATATCCCAACATTCTCCTCTGCCGACAGGGCGTCCTTCAGCCTCAGCACGCTCCGCAAACTGGGCAATTATCTCTCCAAAACTCTCTGCCCATCCAGCTAGCAATTCACCGTCCCACGGTTCAGGTATGGGGCGATAAAGGCCTTCCTTCGAAGCAATGACTCCAGTCCGTGTATCGAAGGCGACGCGATACGTGATTCTAGAGCAATCTTCGAAGATAGCCGCACCAAGAACTTCCTTGCTCGTTCCTCTATGGGACCACGAAGCCGTCCACATCATGTCTTGCCGATTAACAAGAATCGGAGGGAGTGGGTTGTCGGATTGATACCAGTTTTCCGACGGGGACCAAGCTGAGGAAAAGTACTCGGAGACTGTACGAGCTGAGCAAGTATGTGGATCTTCAGGGGGGAGTTCCACCGTCTGGGTGGTGGACAGTGCCGGAGTGGAGGACTGCGACGGTCGTGCCCAGAGCACGGGAGGTGGCTGTCAAACGTTATATTGAGCATCACAGCGTACAAGTCGAGATGATATGAACCACGCACAGCGTCGTCGTGAGCAACCTCGCGTTCTGCTGGTGCTTCTTCTTTCTTTCCCCACCTACTCTGCAGTGAAGAAGCGATACCCGACGCCTTCTCTGTCAATCCTGCAGGGATCTTGGATGTCAGTGAGCTCTTCGGTCCATTGGAATTTGACGGAATAAGTTGTGAAGAGGCGGCAGTTTGGGATTGTGCTGGCGCAGAATCGGACCGAATGAGGGTGTAACCACGAGAGTTGAAGAACTGACACATTTTTGAGCAAGCTTCAGGAGAACTTGAAAGAATTGTCTCACCTCGTCGAGGAGCGAAAATAAGCCTTGCTTCTCTTCCACAGACAGATTCCGAAAATCGATCTTTCCTTGCCCTGTCTGCGGCTGGTAGGAGGAAGTGGAAGCGAGTGGAGTGGTTGGTCTGAATGCTGCTCTCGGTGCAGCTGGTGGCGGAGGCGGTTCTTCAGTTGATTGGACTGTGTTCGTCGAGGCAGGAGGAGGAATGGCAGCCTTCCGTGTCGGAGGTGGAGGCGCTGGCTTCTTTCCAATAGGTGGCGCATCGGGAGAGTGGACGGATGTAGGTCTACCATAGGATGTGTCGCCTGAGTGAGGGGAAGTGTGACGATCTTTCCACGCGTTTGCTTTCTGCGCTCCGGAAGAGGCAGCATTCTGAGCCGCCGCTCGTAGTTCTGCAAATGTTGGCATTGTGTATTAACCGGGATTTACCTGCAAAGGTTGATGTCAGTGACTATGATCATGGATCCGATTTAGGCACGTTCATTCTTTTGGCATATGCACCGTGAAGCAAAAAAAAAAAGAATAGAATGTCGTGAATTCGTTCATTAGTATGCAAACGAAAGGGATGATGTTCTATAGCTGGTTCTATAGCAATAGAGAACGGGTGAGAGCGACGAGAAACCTTGCCCTCATTTCACGTGACAAGGGACAGCTCGCACTCCCCACCAGCAACCGGTAACCGGTCAGTCTTCATCCAACAGCACCAGATGGTCCCATATCTCTTTGCTGCACAATTGAAGCAAAAAGTTTAATCGAGACAGATCAAGGTGTACCAAGTATCAAAATGCTTGCGCTTTGTCAGAGGCCGAGCAGTGGCGGAACCACTACCATCCGTTGAAGGAGGCACAATTCTATCTGATCATCTCATTATACTGTCATAGATGCGCAAACAACGATAGCGAAACACCCATAGTACTCGGTCAATTAATGTAACAACCTGTGATCCCGTCTTTCAACTTCGAGATTGAGGAGCATCTTAAATCGCAAATCGAACGAAATAAGGTAGTCAGGATACACACCGTAGCGAGATGACTTTGATCCAAGGTTTCCCCTTATCCTTATTCTCTGTGTTGCACTACTGTCTTCGTCGTCTGTAGTTTCGTGTCGTTGTTCAAGTTGATCGATGATCTGTGGCTGATCTGTGCAAATTCCGAACGCCGGATTAGGTAGTTCCGTCGTCATTCTCAAAGGCTGCAGGCAACGCTTCCCGCTCAGTCCTCAAGGCCTCAGGCCTCAGGCTCCATGCCAGGCTTAAGCGCTTCAGGCAAATTCTGGCACTGCGTGTTGCTACTTCATGGGCCACATCAGTTAGGGTAGGAGCACAGGTACATCATAGAGACTCCTTTCTAAGCAATACCATACGGCCAACTTCATGTTGAATGATACACATCGATGGACGTGGAGCCCAAAAACAACTACCCTCCAAGTCACCCAATAAAGAAACCACAAATTTGAGGAGGAAGGAAGGGAGAAGGATGAATGGGAACATGTAAAGGTCAGGGTTATTTATCACATATTTGATATCGATACGAAATGAGAACTGATTTCCGAGCGTTTGAAGGTAACTATGTAGTTGAAGAATTGAAGGTATTGATGAAGACGAATGGAAGATGAAACATGGTTGACATATTGAATAAGGGTAAAGAAACCGGATATTCCTTATAACAAACATTGATACTGATTCCAAATCCAACAATCCACAAGAGAAATTTGACTTACACACTCTCCACCGCTTCCTCCTCTTCGAGATTCGGATAAGCAACGATAGATAACGATAGTCTATTGCTGATGGTCCGGATTCGCAATCACCAACGCCATCTGGACAACGTCCGCTCCCAACCCTGGACTGCCTTCAAAGCTTCCATCCTCGACCTTCTCTCCAAAGCCCTCAGGCGGTGTACCGAGGGCCACGCTGGGTGGTCTACTTCCCAAAGCGATGTCCATGGCTAACCTCTCCGGGGTCATCGGCGTCGGTGTGCCTCTCAAGCTCCCTCTGCCGCCTTCCAATCCGTCAACGTCGATTCGTCTCCTTTTCGCTCCTCGAAAAAAAAAAAAAAAAAAAAAAAAAAAAAAAAAAAAAAAAAAGTGTGACGATCTTTCCACGCGTTTGCTTTCTGCGCTCCGGAAGAGGCAGCATTCTGAGCCGCCGCTCGTAGTTCTGCAAATGTTGGCATTGTGTATTAACCGGGATTTACCTGCAAAGGTTGATGTCAGTGACTATGATCATGGATCCGATTTAGGCACGTTCATTCTTTTGGCATATGCACCGTGAAGCAAAAAAAAAAGAATAGAATGTCGTGAATTCGTTCATTAGTATGCAAACGAAAGGGATGATGTTCTATAGCTGGTTCTATAGCAATAGAGAACGGGTGAGAGCGACGAGAAACCTTGGCCTCATTTCACGTGACAAGGGACAGCTCGCACTCCTCACCTTTAAGCGGTCACCGGTCAGTCTTCATCCAACAGCACCAGATGGTCCCATATCTCTTTGCTGCACAATTGAAGCAAAAAGTTTAATCGAGACAGATCAAGGTGTACCAAGTATCAAAATGCTTGGGCTTTGTCAGAGGCCGAGCAGTGGCGGAACCACTACCATCCGTTGAAGGAGGCACAATTCTATCTGATCATCTCATTATACTGTCATAGATGCGCAAACAACGATAGCGAAACACCCATAGTACTCGGTCAATTAAAGTAACAACCTGTGATCCCGTCTTTCACCTTCAAGATTGAGGAGCATCTTAAATCGCAAATCGAACGAAATAAGGTAGTCAGGATACACACCGTAGCGAAATGACTTTGATCCAACGTTTCCCTTTATCCTTATTCTCTGTGTTGCACTACTCTGTAGTTTCGGTTTCGTGTCGTTGTTCCAAGTTGATCTGTGGCTGATCTGTGCAAATTCCGAACGCCGGATTAGGTAGTTCCGTCGTCATTCTCGCTGCAGGCAACGCTTCCCGCTCAGTCCTCAGGCCTCAGGGCCTCAGGCTCCATGCTAGGCTTAAGCACTTCAAGCAAATTCTGGCACTGCGTGTTGCTACTTCATGGGCCACATCAGTTAGGGTAGGAGCACAGGTACATCATAGAGACACCTTTCTAAGCAATACCATGCGGCCAACTTCATGTTGAATGATACACATCGATGGACATTGAGCCCAAAAACAACTACCCTCCAAGTCACCCAATAAAGAAACCACAAATTTGAGGAGGAAGGAAGGGAGAAGGATGAATGGGAACATGTAATGGTCAGGGTTATTTATCACATATTTGATATCGATACGAAATGAGAACCGATTTCCGAGCGCTTGAAGGTAACTATGTAGTTGAAGAATTGAAGGTATTGATGAAGACGAATGGAAGATGAAACATGGTTGACATATTGAATAAGGTAAAGAAACCGGATATTCCTTATAACAAACATTGATACTGATTCCAAATCCAACAATCCACAAGAGAAATTTGGCTTTACACTCTCCACCGCTTCCTCCTCTTCGAGATTCGGATAAGCAACGATGGGTAAGCTTATTGCTGATGGTCCGGATTCGCAATCACCAACGCCATCTGGACGACGTCCGCTCCTAACCCCGGACTGCCTTCAAAGCTTCCATCCTCGACCTTCTCTCCAAAACCCTCAGGCGGAGTACCGAGGGCCACGCTGGGTGGTCTACTTCCCAAAGCGATGTCCATGGCTAACCTCTCCGGGGTCATCGGCGTCGGTGTGCCTCTCAAGCTCCCTCTGCCGCCTTCCAATCCGTCAACGTCGATTCGTCTCCTTTTCGCTCCTCGTTCCTCGCTCCCATCCCTCACTCCCATCAGCTCTCCTACACCACCACCACCACCTCCTCCTAATGCGACCCCGACTCCGTTTTCAACGGCATCGCGCTCCGCCTCCCGCTTCAGCGTCCGTCCCCACTTGACGCCTTTCACCTTGAGCGTGTCCCTATTCGTCATCCGCACAAACTTGTCCACCGGCGTGCCGTCCTCGTTGAAGGCGTTAACGGCATGTACGGCGTCGACTATGAAGGTGTTAGGTGTCTCGCCTGCCAGACGCGAGACCGCATGTTGGGCGAGGACGGTTCGGGCGCCGTGAATGTCAGATAGGCGAAGGACGTGACATTCCGTCGCGTGCTATCCAATACAAACGGTCAGTATCCCGCTAGAGACTCGTGATGGGAAGGGGAAACGGACTCGGTACCAGGTCTTGTATGCCTTGGGCAGGAAGTTCTCTGGTGCGTGAGGGGAGAGGTTCGCCATCTGCCCTTGTCCTTCTTGGTTGATTGATGGACGCTGTCGTTTCAGCGTGCAGGTATCGACGAGCTCGATCTCTTTCTTGCACTATTCACACTACCGCCTCAGTATGGACAACACGAGACAGGTCATCGAGAACCGACCTGATGGCACATAGCCATATATTTCGTTCCTCTCTCCTTCTTCCTGCTCCTCACTGGTATGCTCTCCACCTCCCTAATCTACTCACCACATTTGTTAGCGCATGAAGAGAGACAGAGGGAGGGAGGATGGCGTACAGTCACCGGACAACTGTAACCCCCACCGTCAATCGTGCTTATCCCATGCTTCTCAATCATATGTGCTCGATACTTGGACGTAGGAAGGCCGTGCCAAACAACCTTTGATTCTCCTCCCCGCTCCGGTGGTTCCTACCATACGAACGTACGCACCCAGGTCAGCATCAGCTGACGTGAAGGATGAAGAGTCGACAGGGTGACGCACGAAACAAATCGGACATAGGCCCATCTTCTCCCTGCCTCTTCCTTTAGTGATCCTCGGCGTATACAGGCTATTCCTCGGCGAAGGGTCTTTGTGACAAATTTGTTCGCAGGGTACCAAGTCCTGCCCTGGCACCATGGCTGCAGAAGGAGATGCAGGTGTAGAACTACCGTTGGCGGAATGGTTGAGGTGTGCATGGGCGGGCATGGGCACACAATGACATGTCGTTGCGCCGGCGCAAGGAGAGGCGGGAAAGGCGAGCTTAGCAGCTTGATCATTGGGGGTGTAGAATGCACGGTAGAAAGCAGCTATTGGGAGCACGTTAGCACAAGTCTACATTCTGAGAAGTAAAAAAGGCGAGATGAAGAGAACGCACGGAAAAGAGCGTGCATGACCACCTCTTGTCCTGGATCCCTCCTCGCGCTTCCATCTGGAGCCAAATGGAAACCGGGCGCAAGACCTCCTGCCCCCATATACCCTCCCGTCCCTGAACCTCCCTCAGGGGCAGCGAGAGGTAAGGGTTCGACGGAGAGACATGCGTCTGCGAGGTCGGCCAGAGAATGGGTGGTGGCGACAGAGGTTTCGCGAACGTTTTGTGCGATGGGAGAGGGTGGTTGTTGTTGCGTCGGTTGTTGATGTGGTGGAAGTGGAAGCGCGAGAGAGGTGGTCGGTAGAGAGAGGGGGGACGTTGGAAGAGCGAGAGTGGTAGATGGGTGAGACGGTAGGGAAAGAGAGAGACCGGCACCTGGTCCTGAGAGGAGAGGATGGATTGGGCTGGACATGTTGTTCTGTTGGTGCTGTGAGGGGGCAGAGATGGGGAGCGATAGCGAAGTCATTTTTGTTTACCCTTCGTGAGTGCAAATTGATTCTGTAAATACGATCGAATACGATAGAAGTTCAGTCGTCGCGATTGGAAGGATGTTGGAAGATTGCGAAGATGGGAGCACGGTTGTGATTATTTATTCGCCGTGTGCCAGTGGCAGGAAGGGACAAGGAGCGCGCTCCGATCTTCCAAGGTGCAAGGCGACTTGCTTCCTCCTTCCGCAGGGCAAACGGTACTTAGAATGCGCGTTTGTTGTGAGAGCAAATGGCGAAAGAACAAAGGGCGTTCGATCTGCGTCTGCCACCCATCGCCCAATCAGTCCTGGTCACATTTCAGGGCCTTTCAAAGGGAGATTTCCGTACCCTTTGTGCTTCTTGTTTGAGTGTGATGGTGGTCCCTGCTCAGAATCCCGGCAGACTGGATTTTGGGATACTGGAAAGGGATGCGAGGCGAATGATGGAGGATGCGATGGGGAAAGATGCGAGGTCCTTGTTTTTATAATGCGGCGGATGTGCAACAAGGTTAGCGTGCATCGTTAAGGTTTATGCCCACGCGTAAACCTGGATTTGTTTGCTCGCTTGTCACTTTCAATATCACCATCATCAATCACATTAATAACTCTGCCCATGTCATGTTCTAGTGAAACGATAACTTCTTGAAATCCTGAGTTAAGGTCTGAGTCTAGGCAAGCACTGTTATTATGACATCTCGGTATATAAATTGGACTGAATCCTTTTTTCCATCGATTGCAGCTTCCTTCACCTTGTCCCCCGCGCCACATCTCCTCAGTAGACAGCTTAATTAGCTGTATCACCTATAAATATGTAAAGAGAATCACATTTTTTCAACTGTTTTTCGAGAGAGCTTGGAGAGGAACTGCTCTATCTTGCATTCCTTCCTTCTCCCTTGCTTCGTCTGTAGACCGCATGATTCGTTGACGTAGAATGCTCTATAGACTATACTTTCACAGAGACATTTATCAAAGGGACGATCTCTGTACAGTTGCAGGTAGCGGAGGGAAACACTATGTTGATGACGGGAAGATCCGACCTGTGAGGCAGCTGTTGAGGTTTCCACGCTGAGATTTAGACAAATACCATGCATGGATAGAAGTACACATAAGCAACGATACACAGGTCATGCCATCCTGCCTTTGTCATCCAAATTTTCGACATCCCCATCCTTCTCACTCAAATCACTAACGCTGCTAATCGGCGAGCCTGGAGCTTTTTCCAATCGATCGTCCTGTTGAACCGAATCGATGGTGTGAGCGCCTTGCGAATCAAACTTGTAACCTGAACAAGAAAGTCTTCAGCATCGTTGCAAGGCAGAGAAAAGAAAGGTGAGAACACATACTTTGGAAGTGACGAGCTCCGACTCTCTCTTGGAAGAGAACGTCGAGTTGTTCGAGAGTGAGATTCTTCGTTTCGGGCAACCAGAAGATTATGAAGATGAAGGAGATGATACAGCTTCCTCCCCATATGTACGTAACCTTCGCTCCCCAATTCAACGACTGCTCACAGAAATGAGCTCTCTTCATTATAAAAAATAAAGCACTGACCTGAGGGTTGATGAAATATGGCGTGGTGAAGACCTGTTCAAAGCCTGAGCTTCGGGAGACATCCATCAAAGAGCAGAATATTTACTGTGAGCCATGCAAAGAAGAAACCGACTGAATAAAACTTTAGCATATAACCACTGTTACACAGCGGAGACACGTACTAGCCATGCCCACTCCAAACGTGTATGATCTGAGTCTATTGGAAGACATCTCTCCAGCGGCGACCCACTGCATCCATCATCAGAAAGAGCAGCTGAAGGTCACGGGATTACTGACAGCAGTGGGACCAACTAGAGTGGACAAAGTCAAACGTCAAGACCGATCAGGGCGACTACACGAGACTTACTCGAGTAAGAGTATCCGAATTGGAAAAGACACAGGACTGTTGAAGCGACCGTTACGTTGAATAACGAGAAAAGGAATTCAGTCTTACATGCAACCATCCCTCGACCTGAAGCCTGGGAATCAGGAGCGACCGTGTACCTGTTACGATGGGATGTTTCAGTGAAAAAGTGCCAGTTCAAGAAGTAACACTGACAAGATGCCACAAACAAACATGGAGACACCACAGATCGCGAATCCAGAAGAGAGCAGGCTTTTGCGTCCGAACCATTTTGCAAAGGGGATGCCAGCCAACGCTCCAGCCGTTCCAACGCACTTCAGGATGATTGAGTCAACGAACGGATTCGAAGTGCCTTTGTAAACGATCAGAAGTGTGCCTGCAAAGTGCGAGGAGGTATATACCAGCAATCTACAAGGACTTTAGCCACAAAGGGTAAGAATAGGCAAAGAGAGTACGAACGACAAAGAAAACCGTAGCGTAGCCGACAAGAAAGTTGACTCCCGAGGAAGCATGGAACGTAGTGCAAGCAATGGTGAGCAAGGTTCGGCGCTGCCATACACGTCAGTTCAATCCTCCATGACGGGAACCGTCTACAAGATCTGTGCCCCGGAACATTTCTCGCCAATCACTCGTAGCAGCGAGTCGTCTTTCCGCCTCAATGGCGCGATTGATGGTGGCGAGTTCTTCGGCTACTGAGATGTCGTCCACAGGTTTAGCCCTCAAACGCGCAAGCGCTTTCAGAGCATCCTCTGAACGATTTTGTGTTGCGAGCCAACGGGGGGACTCTTTGGTATGTTTTTAGCATGAATTCCTCGCTCTAAATTGACGGACCTGGAATGAACCTAAACCAACCAATCAGAAGACATAGGAAGGATTGGAAAAGGTCAGAAACTGACCAAACGTAGAAACAGAGCCACACAGGAACGATGAAGAGGACGCCTTTCCACCTGGATGAGCAAAGGACGACGTCGAGATAAGCAACGCTACCTAATTGTATTTGATAAGACTCTCTGCCTAGATGTGTCTTGAGAGCATTGTTGATGACGGCCCCAACAACACCTCCTACGCTGACAAATGGTTGGAAAGTTGACACGATCGCTCCACGGAGAGCAGGAGGGGAGGCTTCGCTCATGTAAAGGACTACAAGATTGGTATACATTCCATTTCCAATGCCTGAATTCATTCGTCAACATCGCTGTTAATCTCACGATAAAGAGAATTGTACCAAGGAGCAGTCGTCCAACATAGATCGGTCGAATGTCAGTTACTACGATCTGGATGACGATGCCAACACAGGAAAGAACGCTAGCCACGAAAACTCCAGCTCGTCGACCCCAGAATCGTGAGAAAGGGCCGGTAATACATGACGCTACGATGAGACCAAGCTGAAGCAGTGAAGTGATGAGTTGCTGTCGATCCGTAGGTATAATGTAGAATCCAGGTTTAGTCTTGCTCTCCACGCCAAAGACTCTCAGAAATCCTTGCATCGCTTGAAATCTATGGTGGCAAACGTTAACTTCCATGCATAATGGCGGAACACAGATTGGCGTACCCGTTAATAATACCAGTATCGAGGCCATATTGGAAAGTCGAAGTCTGTCCCATTCCATTCCTCTTAATTGGTATGAATGAAGTGACGAGGCAAGAGCTCACAGCAAGTAATATACAGATGATCACACACTTTCTGCTCTCCCACATCGTCACCTTCTTGACCGGAGCATTTCCAGATGTTGTCGCTACTCCTACCATCCCGAAGGTTCCTATCCAGGGTCGTAATCACAAAAAGCTCGTTGGCTGGAACGCGACACGAAACTTTGCTCCGACTTTTGAAGGGGTCATCTTTTAAGATGTCGCGTTTCGGCCGTGAATGAATGCAGGAATGATGCGCAAGAAGAGAAGAGGAGAAAGCAAACTTGCAATCGTGCCAAGCCTCGAAATGGCGGGGTGATTTGATTTCTTCCCCGCGATTTTTATCGTTCGGCACCAACGGTCGGCACCATGTCTGTGCGCAAGGAATTGCGAAGGAGGGATCAGCGCTTGAAAAGATCCGAAAGCCAGAGGTTGTAAAGGATCCATACAAGGAGCCAAGCAGAGGGACAGGAAGGACGGATGCATGGATGATGCTGGGAAAGCGTGTAATTAAACTTCCAGAATTTCGGATTTTGTCCCTTGGATAGGATAAACATTGTTGTTTTACGTTATTATCATATGTCCTCTCACCTGCGCCAGTTCAGTGACATGTCTGAAATATAGAGATAAATTTTCTCCATGTACATGTCCTTTGAATGTGACAGTAATTTCTGTTCCTAGCTACAACAAAGTTTGTCCGTATCGTGTCAAACCAAGATATTAATCAATTTATGAGTACTTGTGAATTGGTTATATGTTTGGAACCTCATGAAAAATATCTACCGTGCAATATTAATGCACAGAACGTGGAGTTATAAACTACCTGTGGGCAGGCGACTACGTTCGTTTCCATCAAATCAATTGATGCGGAGCGTTGCGAAAGAAAGGAGTCTGCGGCTAAAGTGCCAATTTCAAGGCGTCAAAGTGAACATTCCGACATCTTGTCATGTACCCTTCCTCTTATTCAACCTCAGGGCTAACTATGAGCTGCCAGTCCATTCTACTTGATGGACAGACTGAAGGATATCTGTATTTTTTACCCTTGCCTACTCGGGTATACATTATCTCGGAAGGAGTGTTGAACTCGGTGTTGTGATGTGGATTAGGGTAAATTAATCGTTGTCTGTTTGCTTCCCTCAAATGATCCAAGAGCTGTTTCAAAACTTCACTTTGGTGACGGCTTCTTGGTATGAGAAACGACATTTCTTTTGCATTTCCAAGTAGCCTTCCTACTAAATGGACGGTACAAGGTGCGTCACCATTAAGGAGCTCAACGTAAGAACGTAAAAGACTGAACTGGTAGCTCGGGATGATGTAACTAGGCTATGCTATGACCTGAAAGAACAGATTTGTTCCTGTCCTGACGTTGCACAAAACTATGAACATTCACATGTGAATGTCGTGAACTCGGATTTCGACCAATTATTCAGTCATTGGGCAACATTTTAAGTAGGTCTCACGGTGTTAGATTTCTCGTTTGTGTTGCTACTGCTCCCCAACCTGCTTAAGCGGATGCTCACTTTGTCGGCGTGAATTTGCATTGTTACTCTCCTCGCTTCCATCTTGCTATTCTGAATTCACTCCAAGTAACACTTTTCCATCCAATTCCCATCACATCCATCCATCCTATCCAACAGTTTGGGAGCCAAGGTGTTTGGCTGTGGCAATAGGGTCAGGGGTTCGCAGCTAGTGCGACGAAGCAGAAAGGAAGAGGAAACGACCACGCTCCTTTCCTCTCGACTCTGACTTTTATCTTTCTTTCAAAGATATTCACCTGCCTGAAGGGGTCACCACGCTCATTATCTCGCAGTAATCCAGTATTCAATATCGACAATATCCAAATATCACCAATATCACCAATATCGACATATCAACATCAACATCAACATCACTACATCATGATTGGGCTACTCGCCCTCTTGCTGTCGCCAGCGGCCGCGCAGACGCCGCAAGTCGACTACTCCTCCCTCGGCCTCGTCCTCCTCACCGGCTCCTACAGCGGCCTCACCTTCTCCGGCTCCTCGCTCTCCATCCCCCCGACCTCCGCCAACAGCACCTCCATCCTCTCCCGCTCCGCCGACGGCACCCTCTCCGTCCTCGGCAGCACCAACAGCGGCGGGTCCATCTCCGTCCTCTGCGTCTCACCCGACCAGGGCACGCTCTATGTCGGCGGCAGCTTTGAGAGCGTGGACGGCGTGCAGGCGAAGAACGTGGCGAAGATGGGCATGGGCGAGACGGAGGGACGGTGGCTGGATATGGGTGGAGGACTGGGTGGAGAGGTGAAGACGATAGAGTGTTCGGATCCGGATTCCGTCTGGGCTGGAGGCAGCTTCGACGGTGGGGTCTCTGTGTTTTCGACCCAGGAAAATACTTGGTCTGCTCCTAGTTTTGGAGGGTTCAACGACGCGGTCGACTCTATTTCCCTATCCCCTGATAAAAGTTCCATCTTCTTCGGAGGCGCTTTCTCCGTCTCTTTCACCGGCGTTCCATCCTCTTCTTCATCATCGTCCTCTTCTAGTTCGGCAACAGGATCCACCATCCCCGCCTCCCTCGGCTCCTCGTACACCCCCATCTCCCTCAACACGTCCGAATATAGAGACCCGACCGGCCCTACCACATACATATCAGGTTTCGGGAGACCGCAATACGTCTTCTGTCCTGGAGACGTCGATGGACCTGGTGACAGTTGGTGGCTCGTCGATGGAGCCACAGGGTTCTTTACCGTCAGACTCTTTAGGGCTGTACAGGCTGGAGGAATCCGGTTGGGAAATACTTTTATTGAGGTATGTCGATCTTTCTTGGTTTTTCCTTTTGTGGGAGATGGGACGGGTG